>CAXKVI010000004.1:40820258-41028018 GCA_964058755.1 Campiglossa producta | reverse complement strand
CACGAATCTGGAAGCGCTTTTTAATATTTTGGTTCTCTGAAGAGATATTTGCAATCAAAGTGGCAAGTTTTCATGTGGTTGTTGTAATTTTATTAGGCTGTACCTAAAAACGTGCGAAAAAAATGCGTGCCGTGGGTCATTTTTCGATTTTTTGACCATAACTTTCCATAGAAACAAAAAATTAAAAAAGCGCTTCGGGACTCGTGATCCTGAGGCCAAAACCTGTCTTTTGAGCTATCTCCCATAATTTAAGTTAATTTATTAACGGTTATCAAGACAAATTTATGCCCTAAGGAGAAGAGAAATCTCCATATTAATTAGCGTATTAACTGGGCACTGCCTCATTGGTAGGCACGCAGAAAGACTTGGTGTGCCCTACCGACGATGCTGTAGGAGTTGTAAGGATGATGAGGAGGAGGAAACGGTGGAGCACCTCATCTGCAACTGCCCGGCTTTAAGTGACGCGAGAATGCGCTTTTTGGGAGTTCCCTTCCTGGTCAGCCTACGCCAGGTCACGGAGCTGGACATAAAGGACCTGATGGCCTTCATCAAGTCATCTAAATGGTTCGAGGAGGAGTAACGGTGTCGGCATAGGAAAGTCAGTCCCGGGATTCTGCTATGTGGAGAATTCCGTTAATACCGGGATTTTCCATATGGCAGGGTCCCGGAACTGACTTTCCTAGTGTTGGTGGTATCACAACGGGCCTTTTAATACTGGCCTAGGTGTGCCTCTGCGGCAGCCACTTGAACCTAACCTAACCTAACCTATTAGCGGTTGACCCCTAAAGGAAACAAATACCCAAAAATATGTTTTTCGTAAAAAAAAGTAGAGTTATGGTGATTTCGTTTCATCAAAAAATGCGTATTTTTTACACTCTTCAATTTTCCGTTTTCGTTTGCAAAATGAAGGTATGACGTCAAACAGAATATGCTTTCATTTCCTAAAAAACTCACACTTTTTACCCTCTGAAGCTTTGACAGGGTAGTTGGTTGCACTGAAAATCAGCTGACGAAAATTTTATTTGACAGATAAATTTGGTGAAAAAAATTGGATTTTGCAATAACAATTGAATATGGTTGATAAGCGAAAACTAATTATTCATGCACATAGCATAGCAAACGGGCAATGTTTTTTGTTCGTTTTATCGATATAGCAGTTTCAGAACGGGTACACTTTTATCACACTTTTACAGTATTCTGTGCAAGGGTATAAACATGTTCAACGAAATCAGCATTAGTGTCATGTAAAATTGTTCTTTAGTTAAAGTCCGTACGATATTTAAATTTCGATCTTAACATTGTGGAATTTTCTTACAAAATCATATCGTTAAAAAAATAAACTTTAACCAATAGGCAAAAAGTTAAATATATAAAGCCAGAAGTGAAGCTGGACTTCTTAGCTTACAAATGGTGTTTAGATGCCGAAGATGATATAATTTGGTACATTTTGTTGTTTTTTTTTGGCACAAAAATAAAAGCAAGTGGCAGCTGCTGGATCATTGCATAGATATGTACGTGTGTGTGTAAGGGAATGAGCGGTAGGTGTGTCTTTGGGAGTTTTATAAGAGTGCTGAATAGTGATGTATAGTTCGGGTATAACAGAATGTGGAGATAACAAAATAGCTGGAGAGTTTGGAGACCTATTTTTTCTTTAATAACAATTAAACTAAAAATAATTTTCAAAATTTTTTTTGGTGAGACACCAGATTAGTCCATTCCAAGTTTCCACTATAAATTTTATAGAGATCTATCCATAAAAACTATACGATATTGGGTTGCGTCTGTTTGTATGGGGAGAGTGTTAGCCTATTAATATATAGATTATGGGAGATAGCTCAAAAGACAGGTTTTGGCCTCAGGATCACGAGTCCCGAAGCGCTTTTTTAATTTTTTGTTTCTATGGAAAGTTATGGTCAAAAAATCGAAAAATGACCCACGGCACGCATTTTTTTCGCACGTTTTTAGGTACAGCCTAATAAAATTACAACAACCACATGAAAACTTGCCACTTTGATTGCAAATATCTCTTCAGAGAACCAAAATATTAAAAAGCGCTTCCTGATTCGTGATCCTGGGGCCAAACCCCGTCTTTTGAGCTATCTCCCATAATTTTAGCTAATTTATTAGCAGTTGACACCTAAAGGAAACAAATACCCATTTTTACTTTGATTATTTGATGTTCTAAGCTTTTATCGATTTTTTTAAAGTTTAATTCACTTATGAAATTTTTGGGGGGTTAAATATTGGAAAAGTATATTTTCTAAGCAGAAAATATATTTTTTATACAGTTGAAGATTGCCCAGAAAAATATCCCCAATCGTCTCATTTAAAGCAAATTCAATTTTCCTTGCTGAAAAAATAAAATAAAAACAATAAATTAAAAAAAAAAAACAGTTTTAAATTTTTGCTTCCACCGAGAATCGAATATAGGTGTTCTGCAAGTAGTAAACATTTATACCCATTCTGGTATAAAAAGGGTACAATTAGTCTCTTTATAGGACATGCTCGAACAAATGTGACCAATTTATTCCATCTAAAAGTGACTAAAAAAGTAGTAGTCTACTTTTCCTTTGGATTGATCCCGGACTAATCGTATTTTTTGCAGGGAAATACCATACGAACTTTTACTAATGCACCTTTTTACATAACTAATTCCACTTTTTTGTATGAAACCACATTTTTTTCTTTGATAATTTAATGTGCTAAGCTTTTTCGATTTTTAAATAGTTTTTTTACTTATGAAATTTTTAGAGAAACAAAATATTGGAAAAGTATATCTTCTAAGCAGAAAATGTATTTTTCATACAAAAAAGTGAAGTTGGTTATATAGAATTAAAAATTTTTATCCCAACATCAGAATTGTAATTTTCAAAAAATAGCTTTAAAAAAATTTGTTTAAAAGAAAAATATTAAAATTCATGCACAGGAATGTAAAGCAGGAGTTATTAGCTTTCAAATGTTGTTAAAAAAATCTATAGCATTACTACAAGCCGAAACATAATAATTTCAGTTGTTGCATGTTTTCATCACCTTAGGAAAAATTGCAGTATCTATATATTAATAGGCTAACACTCTCCCCATACAAACATACGCAACCCAATTTCGTATAGTATTTATGGATAGATTTCTATAAAATTTATAGTGGAAACTTAGAATGGACTAATCTGGTGTCTCACCAAAAAAATGTTAAGATCGAAATTTAAATATCGTACGGACTTTAACTAAAGAACAATTTTACATGACACTAATGCTGATTTCGTTGAACATGTTTATACCCTTGCACAGAATACTGTAAATGTGTGATAAAAGTGTACCCGTTCTACATGAAACTGCTATATCGATAAAACGAACAAAAAACATTGCCCGTTTGCTATGCTATGTGCATGAATAATTAGTTTTCGCTTATCAACCATATTCAATTGTTATTGCAAAATCCAATTTTTTTTTACCAAATTTATCTGTCAAATAAATTTTTCGTCAGCTGATTTTCAGTGCAACCAACTACCCTGTCAAAGCTTCAGAGGGTAAAAAGTGTGAGTTTTTTAGGAAATGAAAGCATATTCTGTTTGACGTTATACCTTCATTTTGCAAACGAAAACGGAAAATTGAAAAGTGTAAAAAATACGCATTTTTTGATTAAACGAAATCACCATAACTCTACTTTTTTTACGAAAAACATATTTTTGGGTATTTGTTTCCTTTAGGGGTCAACCGCTAATAAATTAGCTGAAATTATGTGAGATAGCTCAAAAGACAGATTTTGGCCTCAGGATCACGAGTCCGGAAGCGCTTTTTAATTATTGTTTGCTATGGAAAGTTATGGTCAAAATATCGAAAAATGACCCACGACACGCATTTTTTCGCACGTTTTCAGGTACAGCCTAATAAAATTACAACAACCACATGAAAACTTGCCACTTTGATTGCAAATATCTCTTCAGAGAAGCAAAATATTAAAAAGCGCTTCCGGATTCGTGATCCTGAGGCCAAACCCCGTCTTTTGAGCTATCTCCCATAATTTTAGCTAATTTAATAGCAGTTGACACCTAAAGGAAACAATTCCCATTTTTACTTTGATTATTTGATGTTCTAAGCTTTTCTCGATTTTTTTAAAGTTTAATTCACCTATGAAATATTTAGGGGGTTAAATATTGGAAAAGTATATTTTCTAAGCAGAAAATATATTTTTCATACAGTTGAAGATTGCCCAGAAAAATATCCCCAATCGTCTCATTTAAAGCAAAGCTGTAATTAGACGCTGGCAAGTATAAGTATAATTGACAGAACTCTGATTTTTTTTTTAAATTTTCCTTGCTTAAAAAATAAAATAAAAACGAAAAATTAAAAAGAAAGAAACAGTTTTCAATTTTTGCTTCCACCGAGAATAATATATGGGTGTCCTGCAAGTATTAAACATTTACAATTAGTCTCTTCATAGGACATGCTCGAACAAATGTTACCAATTTATACCATCTAAAAGAGTCTAAAAAAGTAGTAAGTAGTCTACTGTTCCTCTGGACTGATCCCCAACTAATCGTATTTTTTGCAGGGAAATACCATACGAACTTTTACTAATGCACCTTTTTACATAAGTAACTCCACTTTTTTGTATGAAACCAAATTTTTTACTTTGATAGTTTGTGCTAAGCTTTTTCGATTTTTAAATAATTGTTTTATTTATGAAATTTTTAGAGGAATAAAATATTGGAAAAGTATAAGAATTGTAATTTAAAAAAAAAATAGCTTTAAAAAAATGTGTTTAAAAGAAAAAACATTTAAATATGCTGCACCACCCTAATGTTCGGATTCTTTGCATGGTATTACTCAAATCAAATGGTTAAATTCCCAAACATCATATATATATATATATGTATGCCATAAGCAAGGAGAAAAACGCAACCTTGCAAATTGCACAGTCTTCGAAACTCCGACAAACACTCTCCCGCAAAAATTCCCACCCTTTTTCGCACTCATTACTCTCACATGAACATACATAAGTATACAGCGGTCCAGGCAGCTGCCACTTGCCTTCATTTTTGTGCCAAAAAAAAAAGAAATGTACCAAATTATATATATATCATTGCATCCTCGCTATCTTCACACCATCATCATTCACATAAACACATAATTCACATAATCCAAGGTTTTTCGCAGAGCACTTCTATATTTAGTTTTTTGTCCATTAAAAAGTTTATATTTTTAACGATATGGTTTTTTTAAGTAAAATTCCACAAGGTTACGATAAAAAAGTACCGTTATATATCGAAATATTATAAGCCCATACCGGGTTTTTTTGCATATAAATCTGTTGTAGATATATCCTAATGTATTGTCGTCAGCTTTCTGTTGTACTACTTTGCTGCACCACCCTAATGTGAAGATTGTTTGTATGGTATCACTTATTCCAAATTTGCATTTGTCACGAGGGAGCCACTTACTTGGTTTTGTTGTGAACGGGGAATATGTATATTAAGAGAGAAATGAAGAAAATTTCAGATGGTCGAATTTCGACCACGGGCGATCCTAGTACTTAATTATATTCTAAACCTAATAACTAAAAGATATTTAAATTTTTATTGGGAACCGGAAAATCAAAAAAATCTTACAATTCAACCAGCCTAATGTGTATCTAGTTATTTGTGCACAAGCACACCTATGAATATAATTAAATATGTATGAAGGAATATCCAAAGTTGAAATCAAAAAATCTAAGTATGTGAGTGTGTGCCCTCTCTCTAATAAATTGGTAACTAAATTCCTGTGTATGAGTATTCTCGCTCTGAGCTAAAAAATCTAAATATATATATATATATGAAAGTATGTGTATGTGTGTATGTGTATTTTTTTTGACTTTGCAAAACAGTCACCCCGCTTTACCGTCCACGTTGGTACCAAAGTGACGTTGCGAGCTGAAAAGAAAAGAGAGAGAAAAAAACAAACAACATACACAGGGCAAAAGTTATCCCTGATACGGTTAGGGGCTTTGGCCCCTTGACCGTGTTCAATGATAACTTTTGATACCAAATGCCTTTTCGTGCTTCTTTTGATCTTTAGTTTTACAAGACGGTTCGGTGCATATGCATTAATTTATGTATATGCTAAACAAATTTACATATATGAAAAAAAAATTCGTCGCGTCGAATAAATTTAAAGTAATTTTGTCAAGAGGACAAAATAAAAAATTTTCAAATCACGGAACCGAGTTAAAAAAATGTTTAAAACCTACAATGTGATTACAGTGATAAGTGAAAAGAAAAAATGAATAAAAAAGTTTTAAAAATTTCACAATGCGGTAAGTGACTCTGCAGATTGCTTGAAAGGATTTTTCTCGCCCTGGGGTGGCGGCTCTCCTGGTGCTGGCTAGGTTCCTCGAGAGGATTCCTAGATGTAAGGAAATACCAAAAATATTGAAATTTTTTTTTCTTTTTGCTCGCGTTTACTTTGACGTGAAACCATCATCATTTATTGGCGCTTAACCGCCTAAGCGATTTTGGCCGTCGCCTATCAAAGCACGCCAGTCATTCCTTTTTAGCGATAACTGACGCCAATTGGAAACCCCAAGGGAGTTCAAGTCATCCTCCACCTATTGTTTCCATCTCAGTCGAGGCCTCCCCCTTCCTCTGCTGCCGAATTCGGGTGACGATTGGAAAACCTTCTGGGCTGGAGCTTCTTTGTCCATTCGCATGACGTGACCCAGCCAGCGGAGCCTTTGGGCTTTAATTCGCTGGACTATGGTCAGATCTGCGTAAAGCTCGTACAGCTCATCGTTAAATCTCCTTCGATACTCGCCGTCGGCATCACGGGAAGGACCATAAATCTTCCGGAGAACTTTTCTCTCAAATACTCCAAGGGCCATCTCATCTTCTCTTGACATTGTCCATGAATCTGAGCCATACATCAGGACAGGTATGATGAGAGACTTATAGAGCGCGATCTTTGTTCTTCGAGAGAGGACTTTACTTCTCAATTGCCTACTCAGTCCAAAGTAGCACTTGTTCGCAAGAGTGATTCTCCGTTGGATTTCTAGACTGATATTATTTTCGGTGTTAATGCTGGTTCCCAAATAGACGAAGTCCCTCACAGTTTCAAATTTGTAACTATCAACAGTGACGTGGCTGCCAAGGCGCAGGTGCGCCGATTCTTTCTTTGATGACAGCAAATACTTCGTCTTGTCCTCGTTGACCGCAAGACCCACTTTTTTCGCTTCTTTATCCAGTCCAGAGAAGGCAGCGCTTACGGCGCGGTTGTTAAGGCCAATGATATCAATATCATCGGCATACGCCAGCAATTGCACGCTCTTGTAAAAGATTGTACCATTGCGGTTTAGCTCTGCTGCTCGAATTATCTTCTCCAGCATCAGGTTGAAGAAATCGCACGAAAGGGAGTCGCCCTGTCTGAAGCCTCGTTTGGTTTCAAATGGCTCAGAGAGGTCCTTCCCGACTCTGACGGAGCTGTTAGTATTGCTCAACGTCATTTGGCAAAGCCGTATAAGCTTTGCAGGGAAGTCAAATTCAGACATGGCGGCATACAGGCAACTCCTTTTTGCGCTGTCAAAAGCGGCTTTGAAATCGACAAAGAGATGGTGTGTGTCGATTCTTTTATCATGGGTCTTCTCCAGGATTTGGCGTATCGTGAAAATCTGGTCGATGGTAGACTTACCAGGTCTAAAGCCACACTGATAAGGTCCAATCAGCTTGTCTACGATGGGCTTCAGTCTTTCACACAATACGCTAGAAAGAACCTTATACGCGATATTAAGAAGGCTGATTCCGCGGTAGTTGGTGCGGTTAGCGGGATCGCCTTTCTTGTGGATTGGGCAGAGCACACTTAAATTCCAATCTGGAGGCATGCACTCGTCTGACCATATTCTGCATAAGAGCTGATGCATGCTTTTTACCAGCTCTTCGCCTCCGTGTTTGAACAGCTCGGCGGGTAGTCCGTCTTTTCCAGGCGCTTTGTTGTTTTTCAGCCGGGATATAGCTATCCTCACTTCATCATAGTCAGGTGGTGGGACGACTTTTCCATCGTCAGGGATCGGGGTATCGGGTACGACGTCTCCCTCGCAATTTAGCAGTGAGGAGAAGTGCTCCCTCCATAATTTAAGTACACTCTGTACGTCGGTTACCAGGTCGCCATTATTGTCCTTACAGGAACTTGCCCCGGTCTTAAAACCTTCCGTCATCCGCCGGATCTTTTCATAGAATTTTCGGGCATCATTCCTGTCAGCCAGCATCTCAAGCTCCTTACACTCACGCCTTTCGGCCTCACGTTTCTTTTTTCTGAAAAGGCGTCTCTCTTCCTTCTTTGCCTCACGATAGCGTTGCCATACACTGCGGGTTGCGCCCGTTCGCAACGTCTCCCTGTAGGCAGCGTCCTTTTTGTCCGAGGCAGTGCTGCATTCCTCATCGTACCAGTTGCTTTTGCGGGCTCCCTGGAACCCTATAGTGGCCTCAGCGGCGGTACGTAATGAGTGAGAGATATGCTTCCATTGCTCGGTTGCATCGTTAGGTCGAGGATTGCTCTCCGATAGCAGGTGTGAGAGTCGAGTGGAGAAATTGTCAGCTGTCTGTGTCGTGCGCAGCTTCTCGACGTCAAACTTTCCTTCCGTTACTGTGCGCACTTTCTTTGCTACACAGAGGCGTGTGCGTATCTTGGCTGCAACAAGATAATGGTCCGAGTCGATATTGGGACCACGAAGGGTACGCACGTCCAGAACGGTGGAGCTATGTCTGCCGTCGATCATGACATGATCAATCTGGTTTCTGACGTGACGTGAAACCGCACTTTATAAAAAAAGACTTTTTTTCACACGCGCACCTACACTTTAAGGTGAAAACGCACTTTAAACTTAAACTTTTTTTTCACACTTTGGCACTTGCTAAGACCGCGACTTTTTCAATTTTGATCTGTCGATCAGCGGAACCCCTTTTTATACCCCATTGTCCTTGCGGCGTTTCGGACACCGTACGGTACGAATTGCCTGCCTGCTTTGGTCAAACCACTCCGCGTTCGACACTTAAGCGGCACGGATATGTGCATATGTACAAGTGTGGCCTCGACCCACGATCTAATGCCGGGCTTCAAGTTTGCTTCTTGTCAAAC
The DNA here is from genome assembly GCA_964058755.1 of Campiglossa producta. NCBI lineage: Eukaryota > Metazoa > Arthropoda > Insecta > Diptera > Tephritidae > Campiglossa > Campiglossa producta. The sequence goes on along the minus strand of CAXKVI010000004.1, from coordinate 41,018,916 downwards.
CTCTATCTGCAACATCTATTACACTTAACATTTATTACGACACAAATTAAATAAGTTATCAAAAAACTAAGGGGCCTATTACGGTTCGCGAGTCGCTTGAGTTATTCGAGTCGCCTTATTTGGCGAGTCGCCTAGCTCGAATGATTATGGATAGCGAACAAACTAGTTCGCCTGAAACATTTTGTTGCCAGTTCTAAAAACAGAAAGCGGTGAACGTCAAATGTAAAAAAAAAAAACTTCAAATTGAACAAAACTGAAATTTCAATTATTTATTATTATTTTACGTTTTTATTGAATATTGTAGTTAAGAGCCATATAGAAAAACCAACCATTTCCAACGTGTGCGGAGTTGTGCGAGGATAATCCCGTCTGGTCCAACAGCCTTGAACGGCTCGAATCTTTTAATTACCCACCTTATCCCTTCTTCCGTGATGAAAATGTGTGCAGCCAGGTTTGTTGCAGGTGCTAAGAGTGCAACATGTGAGTTCTCTGGAAAGTGTGTAATCAAGAGCAGCTCCAGCGTTTCAGGTTTCGAGCTGGTTCAGGATCCGGCAGGTCTCCGCAAATAGCCTATATGTAGCTGTTTGAGTTCTTGAGAGCACTCGTCTCAGTTTCGCTGTATAGTTGACATTCTCGACCGCAGTACAAACATTTCTCCACAAAGTTCTCTTCGACTGTCTCCTTGCGAAGGCTCTTGGCCTTATTAAATTGTTTCCTCCACCAGTGTGGCCTATGTTTACAGCGTGGTTTTGGCACTGGACAGGCCTTATCGAGGGCATTTGAGAGCGCCGTTGCAAAGGTCGTAACTAGGTCTTCCGGCTACGTACAGGACATACCACCACCGGTCTTTGGCGATGGCCAAACTGTCGTTGTCTCGGTCAAGGATGCCTATTACGATCCCGTCCATGGTCACTTCAGCAAAGCTTGGTTTGCCCTCTCCGGGGGTGTTTTGATGCCGCTTCGGGTGGGGTTTTAACTCCCCGTCCGATCTCTGGCATTTGAAGGGAATTCCGAAATTGATTATTAGAGCTTTTGCTAGCTCCACCGTCTTCCTGATATTCGGCGACAAAGGTTTTCCTTCTACCACCCATATCTGGGAGCCGTTCCAAAATGACCACAAACTGACCCCAAAATATCCCCAAGGTAGGTAGGTAGAAGTGGCTACCGCAAAGGCACACCTAGGCCAGTAATAAAAGGCCCGTTGTGATACCACCAAACACTAGGAAAGTCAGTCCCGGGGCCCGGCCATATGGAAAATCCCAGTGCTGTCGGGACTCTCCATATAGCCGAAACCCGGGACTGACACTCCTAACCGACACCGCTACCCCTCCTCGAACCATTTTGATAACTTGATGAAGGCCATCAAGTCCTTTATGTCTAGCTCCGCGACCTGGCTTAAGCTAACCAGGAAGGGAACTCCCAGAGAGCGCCTACTCGCTCCGCTTAAGGCCGGGCAGTTGCAGATGAGGTGCTCCACCGTTTCCTCTTCCTCATCATCTTTGCAACTCCTGCAGCATCGTCGGTAGGGTACGCCTAGCCTTTCTGCGTGCCTACCAATAAGGCAGTGCCCGGTTAAAACACCTATTAATATGGAGATTTCCTTCCTTTTTAGGGCGTATATGTGTCTAGATCTTTTAAGATCGCATTTTGGCCAGGTTTGCTTGGATATCCGGCACCCTGGGGCTTGTAGCCATCTTTCGTTGGCTTCGCGGAGTGTATGCTCCTTCAGCATTAGCTTGCACGTGGCAAACGGCATACCTATGCGCTCTTTATCTTGAAGAATCTGCTTGGTCGTGCCCTGCCTGGCAAGTTCGTCTGCCCTACAGTTTCCCTCAATGTCCCTGTGTCCCGGGACCCATGTGAGGTTCACGCGGTTCTGTTGGGCCATCTCTTGAAGAGATCGACGACAGCTGAGCGTCAGTTCAGAGTTGAACGAGTGAGAGCCAAGGGATTTGATGGCCGCTTGGCCGTCGCTGAAAATACAGATATCCTGTCCGATGGTGCATTCACCTATCCAAGCCACGGCGTCCATGATTGCTGAAACTTCAGCCTGGAAGACGCTGCAGTGATCAGGTAGTCTAAAGGAGAGTTCTAGGTCCAAATCCCTTTGAGTAAACCCCTCCTCCGACTCTGCCGTCTAACTTCGAGCCGTCGGTGTATATAAAAGTGCCGCCATTAGTAGCGGGACACCGATCTATGTTCTCCCAGTCTTCCCTGCTGGGAATGTTTATTCTAAAACAACAATCTCCGACTGTTGTGGTCGCACACCGATCTGTGCTCAGAGGGAGAAAGCTGTAAGATCTTAGAATGCAGGAGTGTCCAATAGTGCTTGCGCCCCAGACGGACGTTTCCCTTAGACGCACAGCCGATGCTGCTGCTGCCCGGTACCCTTCCAGATCGAGTGGCAAAAAGCCAAGAATGGCCTGGAGAGCTTCATTGGGCGTTGTTCTTAACGCCCCGCTTATACAGATCATGCTCGATCTGTGGACTTTCCCTAACAGATTTAGGTTTGTTGCCTTTCTTAGCGCAGGCCACCATACCACGACTCCATACAGCATAATTGGCTGGATTATCGCAGTGTAGATCCATCTGCAAATTTTGGGGCTTAGCCCCCATTTTTTGCCAATGGCTCTTTTACACGTGTAAAGTGCAATGCACGCTTTCCTCTGGCGCTGGATGACATTCTCCTTCCAGTTAAGCTTTCTATCTAGAACTGTGCCTAGGAATTTGGCTTTGTCAGCTAAGTTCAGGCGCACGCCATCTAGTTCTGGTAGGTACAACGGTGGTATCTTGTACCGCCTGGTATGAAGGACAAGCTCCACCTTTCCCGGGTTGATGCTAAGTCCGCAGCGAGAGGACCATGAAGAAACTTCTCGCAGTGCTACTTGCATCAAGTCACACGGGGTTTGTGGGAATTTGCCCCTATATGCAATAGCTAAATCGTCTGCATATGCCACTATCTTCCCGCACCCCCACCTTGTGTCTCGTAGCAGCGAGTTTACGGTGAGGTTCCATAGGAGCGGGGAGAGAACACCACCCTGAGGCGTTCCTCTGCGTGAAAGTCAACTGTTCCCAGTGAAGAAACTATTTTCCTTCCCTTTAGTAGTTGATCAATTAGTCCAATAAGAGACCTATTTATGCCCAGGTTTGTTAAAGCAGTGTTAATAGCCTCCGGCCTTATATTGTTGAAAGCCCCTTCGATGTCCAGAAAGGCCACGAGACAGTACTCCTTTTCATGCAATGATTTTTCAACAATAGAGACTAGGCTGTGGAGCGCAGTTTCCGTTGATTTACCTTTGGTGTATGCATGTTGATAGCTAGAAATAAGGTTGCTATCAATAGTAGAGGAGAGATAATCGCTAATTATCCTCTCGAAGGTTTTAAGTGCAAAAGACGAGAGACTGATCGGTCTGTAGTCTTTAGGCTCATAGTGTGAGGCCTTCCCAGCCTTTGGAATAAAGACTACCGTGGCACTTCTCCAGGAGCACGGAATGTAATTAAGAGCCAGGCAGGCTGAATAGAGAACTACCAGCCATTTAGCTGATATTTCCAGCGTGTTTATGAGTTGTGCGGGAAAATCCCGTCTGGCCCAGCTGCCTTGAACGGCTCAAAGCTTTTGATTGCCCACCTTACCCTTTCCTCCGTAATGGGTATGTTTACCGCCAGGTTTGTTGCAGATGCTACAGGTGCATCATACAAGTTCCCCGGAAAGTGTGTGTTCAGGAGCAGCTCCAGGGTTTCCCCTTCCGTGTTGGTCCAAGATACGTCAGGCTTCCGTAAATAGCTAATGGCTGTTTGAGTTTTTGATAGCACTCGTCTAAGTCTCGCTGTATCATCGACTTTTTCGACTCCGGTGCAGAAATTTCTCCACGAAGTTCTCTTCGCTTGCCTTAGAGCCTTTTTATAGGCCCTCAGTTTAGCTTTATATTCGAGCCATTCAGGCTCCGTACCGATGCTCTTGGCCTTGTTAAATTGCTTCCTGCATGATATACGGAACAAATCCAAGTCGTAAGACCACCAGTGGGGTCTATGTTTGCCGCGTGGTTTTGGTACTGGACAAGCCTGCTCTAGGGCATTTGAGAGCGCCGTTGTAAAGGTCGTTACCAGATCATCCAGTTCTCCCACTGATAAGGGGGCTTGTGGAGGTAATACTGGTAGGTCCCTAGGTAATATTTGGTTATGTAGCTGCCAGTTAGTGTTGCGTGGATTTCGTTTCATAACTGGCTGCTCAACAATAAAGTCTAACACAATTTCTATGTACCGATGGTCAGAAAATGAATGCTCATCAAGAACACGCCATTTTCTGACCCACTCATAAGCGCCTTCGCTACAAACAGTGAGGTCTATAACCTCCCTACGAGCTTTAGTTATAAAAGTAGGCTCGTTACCCACGTTACAAACCACCAGGTTAGTTGTTAGTAGGTAGTCAAACAGAGACTCGCCCCTAGCGTTAATATCGGAGCTTCCCCACTGGACGTGATGAGCATTAGCGTCAGCTCTAATAATAAGATGGCCCGTACAGAAATTATCCACCAGATCTTTCACCTCCTTTTGTGGAGGAGGTTCTTCGGCGTCATAGGGCATATAGACCGACGCCATCGTTAGGCTGGTGCTGCCGACTGTTAAGCTGGCAGCTGTAACGTCACCATTTGAGTAGTTGGGTAATAGAAAGGTGTTTAGCTCAGACTTTACCAAAATACAGGTTCTGACCTTGCCCTCATCATTGGCTTGGATGAGCTTGTACCCCTTAGTCCTCAATCCACAGATCCTAGAGCTATTGACCCATGGCTCTTGGATAAGGACCACGTCTACGTCGCCTTTAGAAAGACGACTGCTTAAAACAGCCGAGGCTGCTTTAGATTTGTGCAGATTTATTGAAGCACCACCAATATGAGAGAGCTCAGACTTCTCTGCCGCCAGAGTGTCGTCGAGGTGTGGCCTGTTCCGGGGGCTGTCTCTCAACGAGGAGTTGGTCAGAGCACCTGCACTATTTGGCGTGGCGGGAACCCTGCTGTCTGAAGCAGCATCAACGTTAGTGTGCTCAGGTTTAGCCACGATCGTGACGTCGAGGCCTTCTTCGTCAAGCAGGCTTTCTTCTATCGCCGAGTTGTTCGCAGCACCATCGCAATTTGACGTGGCGGATAACATACTTTCCGCGTCGGACTCCTCTGCTTCCCCTTCCGATGCCTCGATCTCCGAGTCCTCCGGAGCGTCCGGAATAGCATCGCGCTGTGCATCGCCACGGTATACGTGGATCACGATCTGACCCAAGCCGTAATGCACTCGTCCGTTGCACCGTTTAAGGGGCTCGAGCGCCTCCTTATTCAGAGTGATAACCACCTGTCTATTGGGCCCAACCACATCATCGACCAGATTGACGCCCCAATCCTGCGTCGGGAGAGACGGATTCCAGACCTGCAGCATCTCAAGAATATTCTCGGGTTCTGCAGGGATGGCAGGAATCCATGCCCTTGCCCTTGGCCGAGCAGGAATGTCCTTCCAGTCGACGACATCTAGTCTTGCCCCTGGGTAGACTTCACCCAGTCTTGCAACTGCTGCCTTATACAGTGCGACAGTTCTTGCATCCTCGCACGCGAATATTTTGATCTGACCTTGGTGCCAGCCCGCATCAGTACCTCGCGGCGGACTACCCGGAGACTCACGCATTAAGTCGAGGAGGGCCCTGCACATTTCATTCCGGACATACAGCCACCGGTCTTTGGGGATGGACCAACGGTCGTTACCTCGCTCAATGAAACCTATAAGGATTCTGTCCTTGGTTACTTCAGCAAAGCTGAGTTTTCCCACTACGGGGTTGACCTGATGCCGCTTCGGATGGGGGTTTACCTCTCCGTCCGATCTCTGGCGTTTGAAGGGATTACCGTTCACCCTCTTAGGCACATAGGGCCTCTGGAAATTTGGTATCAGAGCTTTCGCTTCCTCCACCATCTTCCTTTCTTCCTGCGACAGCTTCTCCTGCGATGCTCCCTCATATTTTTTAAGGATCCTTGCGGCCTTTCTTTTACCCCAGTACGCAAAGCGTCGGGGAGATGCCTCTTGGGGGGGATTCAGACTCGTAGTTGCCATCGCGGTCTCTCCCTTCGCGGCGTCGTCCTTCTCTTTCGAAACTCTGAAACCAGGTCGTGAGACCATTGCCCCAGATGTGAAGAGATTGGGTTTCGTACCAGCGCTTGATGGACGTTTAGCTTCCGCCGTACAAGGCCAGCTTATGGTCAAGGGTAGTGTAAGGGGAAGTGTGTCGTCCGCCGCGTCAGAGCCCCATACCGCGGGAAGACCATAGTTACTCCCTGAGGCGGCCCGGTATCAGTGAGGCTCCGTTCGACTACAGCCACGATTTGCCTTCCGGCTGCAAACGTCCAATGGGCACGGTATCGCATAACACCCTGGATTGGGAGGGAAAAGTTTTGCACATTTATATAGCGAGCCGCTTGCTTCAAGACAGACGCTCGCTTACAGCCGCACCTCATGGTGTACAGACGCTGCGAAAAACCTAAGTTATCACAGATGGGCATGTTAATCCTATATCACAGGGTAAACCTAAAACTATATCACAGATCGAAAGAAAATTGGTGAAGTTGCAAGTATGTAAATGAAAATATGTGTCAAGTCTGAAATGTATAATAAAAAAAAAAACGGTCAAGTCAAAAATTGTATAATTACATTAGTAGGTCAATAAAACCTAAAATAAAAACGGCGGCCGCCGTGGTGTAGCGGTTAAGTGTTCGGCCTTCTACACCAAGTCGTGGCGGTTCGATGCCCGGCAAAAGTAACATCAAAAATTATTTAGAAAAAGAATTATTCCGCAAAAAATTCATTTGCTTTGCAAGTGCCGTTCGGAGTCGGCAAAAAACTGTAGGTCCCGCCAACTTGTAGGAAAAACTCAAAAAGCAACACACCACAAGTTGGAAAGAGAAGCTCGGCTAAAAATCTCGTTAGAGGTTATGATGATAACCTGTAGGTATATCGCCGCCATTAGTTTTTTTTTTTTTTAATAGCATAAATAATTACAAAAAAAAAATAAATAAAAATTTAGTCAATTTCCTAAGGTCAAATTTTCAGGTACAAAGGTGAGTACTAAACATGCAACATGTAACATGCAACATATATTAACATCATGCCACAAATATTTCTTTAGCATGGTATACCCCCATTTTCTTTCCATTTACATCACCGAGGTCATACATGGAGTTACCAATTGCTTTTAATACAACACATTTTACTTGTTTTGGGGCAAGTTTGGGATTGTAGTTGTCTATTTGTGAACTCTGTTTGAAATTTCGGCGGTATACCATTTGTCCAATTTTAAACGACACATCCCTACTCCTAGTATTATAAACCGTTTTACTGCGTTCGTGGGCCAACCTCAGCTCTTGCATAGTTTTATTCCTAATTGATTGGAGTCCACATCCTTGACTGCCCCTAATTTTCTATACAATTCGTAAGATGCCCCATGTTGCACCACTAGCATACCAAACAGAGCAAAATATGGCGATGTGTTAATTGCTGAATGGGTCACACTTCTTAAGGCAAACGCTGCATCACTTATGTGTTTGTCCCAATTCTTCTGGTTCTCTCCTACGTAGGACCTAACTATTTGTAATATAGAACGATTGACCCTTTCAGCCGCATTGCCTTGTGGCGAGTAGAACGCTGTCCTTATGTGTGTTGCACCATACTTTGCCAAAAACGACGTGAACAGTTCTGACACGAACTGTTTGCCATTGTCAGAGTGTACGTACTCTGGAACTCCAAACACATGAAATACATCTCTTTCTAAAACTTTTACCACTTCAGCTGAGGTTGCTTACGCATGGGTTTCAAAAAAACAAACTTCGAAAAATGATCTAAACATACAAACACATAAACATTACCATCACAAGTACGTGGGTATGGACCCATAAAATCGATAAATAAACGTTGAAAAGGGCGTTCAGTTATATGTTGTTTTCCCATCATTGGTTTATGAAAAGCATTTTGGGTTTTGTTACCTTTACAAATATCGCAACTTTTAACATAATTTTGCACATCTGCAACTAGTCCAGGCCAGTAATATCTTTCGCGTATGCGCGCTAGGGTCTTATGAATACCCCCATGACCTGCAGAAGGCGAGCAATGCGACGCTTCCACCAACCCTGAACGCAGTTCAGTCGGTACACAGAGTTTCCAGGCATGGTCTCCTTGAAGCCCTTCCCCCTTGTCGAATTGCGTTCGTCTATAAACATACCCGTCTGATACGCACAGTTCGGGTAGTTTGTCTTTGTTTGCGGTCACGGTGTCTATGAGTTCTTGGTACTCTGTCGATTTAAAGCATGGTGAGTTAATGTCGATGTCTAGACCCTGTCACTCACTAGCAGCTCGTTCATGACGGCCCTGGATAAAGCATCTGGCTTTACATTTTGGATGCCTTTACGGTGTTGGATATCAAAATTATAGGCTTGCAGTTTCAAACTCCACCTTGTCAGCCGACCAGATAAGTCCTTCTGACCAATCAACCACTTCAGGCTGCCATGGTCAGTTATTACCGTAAAGGGCAATCCCTCAATGTAAGGCCGGAACCTCTTTATGCTCAGGACCGCTGCATAACACTCTAACTCTGTAATTGCGTTGTGCCTTGTTTAACTTAGCGGATACGTAGGCGATCGGTCGTTCGTTTCCGTCCTCGTCTAGTTGGAAGAGTACACCTCCAACTCCGTCCGTTGATGCATCGCATTGCACATAGAAGTGCTTGTTGAAATCCGGATGGATTAACACCGCGCAGAAATAAGTTTTTGTTTTAAGCAATTGAATGCTTGCATTGCTTCGTCCGTCATTTTAAAAGATTTTATCTTGTCTTTACTGATTCAGTCGTGCAGTGGTGCTGCAATAGTCGCGTAATCCTGTATGAATCTACGGTACTAGCCTGTCATCCCTAGGAACCGTCTGAGTTGTTTCGGTGTTCGGGGTTCAGGGAAGTCTCGCATTGCTGCCACCTTATTCAGATCCGTACGGATACACCTATCGCCTACAACATACCCTAAATAACGCACCTCTTTAAAACAGAACTTACTCTTTTCAACGTTTATCGTCAATTTTGCATCACGAAGACATTTTGCAACACGGGACAACAAATCTAAATGGGGCGAAAAATTCTCAGAACAAACAAGCAAATCATCTTAGTAAACAAACACAGAATCACGAAGCGAAGCGGGGATGACCTTGTCCATTAAACGACACATACGTTGTGCCGCGTTGCACAGTCCAAAAGGCGTGACTGTGAAATGGTACAAAGGTCTACCAGGTACAGTGAAAGCAGTTTTCTCCCTGGACTTTCGCTCTAAAGGTATCTGCCAAAACGCGTCTTTTAAATCAATGGCAGATATGTACCTGGTATTCTGAAGCCGACTTAGAATACCGTCGATATGTGGGAGTGGGTAGGCGTCTTTGATTGTTCAAACACAATCGATTTTTGGTTCCTTCGATCACTAATGACACGGGTGAACTCCAACAGCTTTTGCTTTCTTCAATCACGCCCATCTCCAACATCTTGTCTAGTTCTGCGAAGACCAATTTTTGTATTGCTGGCGAAATATGGTAGTGGCGCTGCTTTACTGGAAGGTGTTCGTCTCTTACCTCGATGATGTGCTCTTCTACGTCGGTTTTTCCCAACCCAAGCGCTGCAAATGAAGGAAACTGTGCTTTTACGCGATCCAAAGCAACAGTTTCTTCGTGGCTCAGTTCGTGTTGCACCGCGTCAAATGACAAGTCGCCCTCGGCCTGCGTAAGCTGTGACACGACGTTAACCTTTGATTGGATTTGGGGCCTCCTACTGACTACATTAAGCTGGAAGGCTTTCCAGAAATCGATCCCCAGATAGACCTCTTGTTGCAACCCGGGTACGATGAGGAATTCCAGCTCCCGAGTGGTATTGTCCCAAAGCACTGCAAGAGTCACTACTCCTACAACAGCAGTTTCACCCCCATTTGCAGTCTTGACGTTTTGTCCCTGGATCGGCAGAATCAGATTCTCTTTTCCTTTGAGCAATTTATGGGCGTTTTTCCCCAAGCAGCTAGCCCCGGCCCCTGAGTCTAAGAGCGCGAGCACCTCGCGTCCACCGATCCCCGTTTTAGCGAACAACCTGTTGTCACCCTGCACAGTTACTATAGTCGAAATTATCTTCTTCTTAATTCTTTTAAATAACTTTTGTTTTTCCCTAATCTTACGGATTTTTTCAAAATTTCTCTTCCTCTTCTTGGTGTTCAACTCCTCACAAAATATCCTCCTTCTGGCTTCTTCGTACTTTAACTTCCTAACGTGTAAACTATCTCTAATCGGCTCAACTTTCTTTTCAACTACTTTGTCTTTTACATCTCAATGACAATGGACATTGGACGACGAACTTGTAACAGGACTAGGATAATTGGTTGGAATAATGGGTTTAGGATGAGGATTTTGAGATACGGGGGCACGAGACACATTCCTATTGACATTAGCACTCTTACTATCTCTATTAAACGCCTAAACACAGAACTCACCCCTGCTCCTCTGCCCATAACCCACTATTTGTCACTAACTCACTAACTGGCTTTGACCTCGACCTATTCTCCTTTATTAATTTTTCCGCCCTCTTACACTCTAGCTTTAATTTCGCCAAAGTTTCGGTTTTTGTGGCGAATGTAAGATTGGCCAGGTACGGTTTCAGGTTGCCCTTTATAATTTTGACCAGCTCTTTGTCCGGGATTCTTTGCATCAGTCGGAACGTATCTCTCGGATCACCTCGTAATCCGACTCTGCCGACTTAAACTGGGACAAAATTTCTCTTTTCAAGCCGAAGTAGTCAAAGGACCCATCGTCGGCGAGATCCTCCAGTACCTGCCAATACCACTTGAGAGCTGGCCCTGTCACTAAACAATGGAAATCGGCAAAGAGTTGCTCAAAGGACAGTTGGTACTGGATCCGAATTCGTTCTAAGCGAAAAACAAAGCTTTGCACCGTCATACCTTTTGTTGACCCGTCGAATTTCAGGTGCCACTTATCTAGATCCACCTTCTTCCACCCGGAATAGCTGGAGTGACCGTTGCCTGAATCTGTGTGGTTTGTGGCGCTATGGTGGTTCGCTGTGGCATCTCTATTTTGTCCTGGCGTGAACGTATTTGGTGGAGGAGCTGATGCAACAGGGGCACGCATTGATGTCTCCACATGAGCGACGCGATTGCTAAGGGTGGATATATCCGCCCTTACCTTTCGCACTTCGCCCATGTGATGATTCATCTCAGCGTTCTGCTGCATCATCACCTCCATCATACGTGCCAGATGGTCGATCCTTTCGTCCACGGTTTCCGGACGCCTGTGCTCCCCGCTCTAGCTCCTTCGCCTCCAGCTGCTCCTGGCCTAGAGCCTCCGTTTCTGGGATCTTGGATTCCGCCTCCCACGGCTCCTTCCTCGGAATCTGACATCACTAACAGCCGATCTAACTTCCTTGAAAAATCTAGCGAATTTTCTGAGGCGTCTCTGGCAACCCTATCTGTAGCTAAAGCTTCTGTTTGTCCAAACACCGTATAGGTGCAAAGGTTGCAACCCGGGTACGATGAGGAATTCCAGCTCCCGAGTGGTATTGTCCCAAAGCACTGCAAGAGTCGCTACTCCTACAACAGCAGTTTCACCCCCATTTGCAGTCTTGACGTTTTGTCCCTGGATCGGCAGAATCAGATTCTCTTTTCCTTTGAGCAATTTATGGGTGTTTTTCCCCAAGCAGCTAGCCCCGGCCCCTGAGTCTAAGAGCGCGAGCACCTCGCGTCCACCGATCCCCGTTTTAGCGAACAACCTGTTGTCACCCTGCACAGTTACTATAGTCGAAATTATCTTCTTCTTAATTCTTTTAAATAACTTTTGTTTTTCCCTAATCTTACGGATTTTTTCAAAATTTCTCTTCCTCTTCTTGGTGTTCAACTCCTCACAAAATATCCTCCTTCTGGCTTCTTCGTACTTTAACTTCCTAACGTGTAAACTATCTCTAATCGGCTCAACTTTCTTTTCAACTACTTTGTCTTTTACATCTCTAACAGGACTAACACTTTGACAATGGACATTGGACGACGAACTTGTAACAGGACTAGGATAATTGGTTGGAATAATGGGTTTAGGATGAGGATTTTGAGATACGGGGGCACGAGACACATTCCTATTGACATTAGCACTCTTACTATCTCTATTAAACGCCTAAACACAGAACTCACCCCTGCTCCTCTGCCCATAACCCACTATTTGTCACTAACTCACTAACTGGCTTTGACCTCGACCTATTCTCCTTTATTAATTTTTCCGCCCTCTTACACTCTAGCTTTAATTCCGCCAAAGTTTCGGTTTTTGTGGCGAATGTAAGATTGGCCAGGTACGGTTTCAGGTTGCCCTTTATAATTTTGACCAGCTCTTTGTCCGGGATTCTTTGCATCAGTCGGAACGTGAGATCATGGACGTCGGCGTAGAACTCGTCGAAACTCTCTTGGGGCTGCTGCTTCCGCTCCATAATCTCTCGGATCACCTCGTAATCCGACTCTGCCGACTTAAACTGGGACAAAATTTCTCTTTTCAAGCCGAAGTAGTCAAAGGACCCATCGTCGGCGAGATCCTCCAGTACCTGCCAATACCACTTGAGAGCTGGCCCTGTCACTAAACAATGGAAATCGGCAAAGAGTTGCTCAAAGGACAGTTGGTACTGGATCCGAATTCGTTCTAAGCGAAAAACAAAGCTTTGCACCGTCATACCTTTTGTTGACCCGTCGAATTTCAGGTGCCACTTATCTAGATCCACCTTCTTCCACCCGGAATAGCTGGAGTGACCGTTGCCTGAATCTGTGTGGTTTGTGGCGCTATGGTGGTTCGCTGTGGCATCTCTATTTTGTCCTGGCGTGAACGTATTTGGTGGAGGAGCTGATGCAACAGAGGCACGCATTGATGTATCCACATGAGCGACGCGATTGCTAAGGGTGGATATATCCGCCCTTACCTTTCGCACTTCGCCCATGTGATGATTCATCTCAGCGTTCTGCTGCATCATCACCTCCATCATACGTGCCAGATGGTCGATCCTTTCGTCCACGGTTTCCGGACGCCTGTGCTCCCCGCTCTAGCTCCTTCGCCTCCAGCTGCTCCTGGCCTAGAGCCTCCGTTTCTGGGATCTTGGATTCCGCCTCCCACGGCTCCTTCCTCGGAATCTGACATCACTAACAGCCGATCTAACTTCCTTGAAAAATCTAGCGAATTTTCTGAGGCGTCTGATAGGGTTGCCAATCTGTAGCTAAAGCTTCTGTTTGGCCAAACACCGTATAGGTGCAAAGGTTCAAGAGGTCTATCGGGATACAATCAACTGGTAATTCGATGCCTGTATCGATTTGGTTATACAATGATCCTACCACCTCGTTTTCTAGACCCCTCGTCACACTACGCGTTATTGGCCTGTTACCTCTTAACAAATCTAGAACCCTCTTTAGAATAGCCCCCTGGTACTCGGAATTATCCATAAACGAATGGCCTGGTACAAAAGGGAAATCCGCTACCAACCGTAACGAATAACTTAGTAAATAAAACTCCAACAGACAGATTAGCTTTGCCCAAGATACCAAGGCGAAAAATGCAAAAGGTAATTTGTGACTTGGCACCTATAAGTTTATTTCTCAGCTCGAGAAAATTGCAATAGGCTATATAAAAAGGTATAAAAATATTTCAAATATAAAACGATATATAGGTGTGTAAAACTATATGTAGTTGTGTAAGTGTGTAAAAGTGCATAACGTAAAATTTTGTATATGTGCGTGTTTGCTTCTATGTATATGTATGAATATGTTAGTTGGTCTCAGTGTGGTAAAGAGTGTGAAAGCAGAAACACTTCAACTTTAGATAAAAAAATAAAAAAAGGGTTAAAATGTAGAAAAAGAATTATGAAAATGTGTTTTCTGAGAAAAATTTACCTACGCGCTGCAAGAACCAGACAAGCCGACATATGTTTCGATGATACTGGAATTACATCTCTTCATGGACTTTTCTTCCCGGCATTGTGAGAGTCGAACTCACAACACTGTAGTGACTTGTATGCTAGAAGGTCTAACACCTTAGGCCACTACCCAGCTTGAAGGTAAACCCTTCTCAGTGTCCATTTGTGCATATATTTATACTTCCATATAGAACATTTCTTTAATTTCAATGCTAACTTATATGAAAGATTTGCGAATTTACACAGAAAAATAATTATAATAAAAAAATAAAAAAATTTTCTTCAACAAATTCTTAACAGTTATAACAAATATAAAAACTATAAAAATATATTAACAGTATAAAAAAATATAAGAAAATATCCTAGGTCCAAATATAGAAATTTGGAGTAAAATTAAGAAACAAAAATTCGAGTTCTTTTAAGATTTAAAAACAATTTCAGAAAAAAAACTTTGAATGGTTAAACAAAAATTAAAAAGGCCTGATATGATCAAAACTTTCAAACCTATACTATATGAAATTTTCAAACGAGATTGTAGTATTGTTGGTGCATTTGGTGTTGTCCTCGCCCGATGGACACCGTGGGTAGTTGAGCAAAGTATGAATAATTCTGTCCAAAGTCAAAGTCAGCTAATCCCCTCTTAACTATGGAATGTGGCACGACAGCGTCCTAAGGCTGGCTCAAGACGTGGTTGCCACAATTCCCCCTTTACCCTATTAATCTACTTTACCCCCTGCAGACACACAAAAACCTTACATACGTACAGTGCTGGACCATACGTATGGCAACTAATGTTGCATGCAACAAAATAAAAACAAAGAATGTCGTCTTAAAGTACTGCCGATGACTTCTGATACCACTTTTATCAAACGTTGGAGTTCTTAAAAGGAACTCAGAAATCACCGCTAGCCCTCCCCCCACTGTCTTGTCACTTAGGCACATATCGCTCGTTGCTTGCAACAAGCGATGTTGCCCTCGCGACCCTAACTCTGTCCGTGAGAAGGAAAAGTTACGAAAGTGAAAGAGATAGGAAAACGGAAAATAGTATAAAGTAAAGTAAAAGGAAGTACTAGAAAATGAAAATTAGAAAGTAAAACAAATTGAAATTAGGAAAATATGTGAAAATTGAAACTTTAAACTTGTGGGCTATAGCGTTGGGCGCCATTGTTACGTAACTGCCTGGTGCGGGAGAGGAGTGGCGGGTCGGCATGGTTGTAGCCCGACTGAGGCTCGTCGGCATTGGGGCGCACTTCTTGCCACTTCTTCTTTCCCAACAGTCGCGAAGCAAAATTAGAGTTCATGGCTGGGGAAAGAATATATGCAAAAAAAGGAAATAGAAATACAGAAAAGGCGGGAGAAAACCTGTCCGAGTCAGGTGGAGCCTTCCCACCCCTGCTGTTCACGAGATGTGAACAATCTTTGGACTCTACTATGGCTCCGCTTCCCGAGTAGAGTCCCCTTAAACCTGACTAATGTCCGTCTATGTGTACTTACTTCCTTTTCATACTTGCCTCAACTACTCCAACTTACCATCAGTTGCCACGAGGGCAACACCTGCACCAACAAAGCAATGTCCTTAGCCAGACATATTATGAATTAATTCCGCACTGCAAAAAGAATCTTCAACCCATAAACACAATCCCACAAATTTGCTCTACTGAGTTTCAAATCAAAGTGGTAAACAATATTTATTCAAAAAACTATAAAAGCAGAGAAAATTCTTAAGCTAGGCAAAAATTCATTGAAAGATTATACTTAATTATATTCTAAACCTTCGATCGTGAAATTTATGTTTTGAGTGGCAGCATGCACTTAGGTGTTTATGCATATGCCTTAGCCGGAGTCGGCACGATAGTGAAAAAAAATTGTAAATAGCAAAAAAACTAAAAAAAAAAAAAAAAAACTAATGGAAGCGATATACCAACAGGTTATCATAACCTCTAACGAGATTTTTAGCCGAGCTTCTCTTTCCAACTTGTGGTGTGTTGCTTTTGAGTTTTTCCTACAAGTTGGCGGGACCTACAGTTTTTTTGCCGACTCCGAACGGCACTTGCAAAGCAAATGAATTTTTTGCTGAGAACCTTCTCATGGCAGAAATACACGCGGAGAGTTTGCCAAACTACTTCCGAGGGGCGACCCCGTTTAGAAAAATCGTTTTTTCTAAATAATTTTTGATGTTACTTTTGCCGGGCGTCGAACCGCCACGACTTGGTGTAGAAGGCCGAACACTTAACCGCTACACCACGGCGACGCCATAAAGGTAAGAAAACTTCAGCTAATCCAAACAAATTCAACTGAAATTATACTCGCTAACTTATAAAACTAAAAAAAGTAATGTAAATGAATTCATACATGCAAAAATTTAACAAATCAAAAATTTAAAGTTTTAAAGTTTTTTCAAAAAAGATAGTTGGGTAGTGCACCCTACTAAATGTACAAAAGTGTGTGTGATGGTAGTGGTAGCAAAACTTCAAAGTCGAAGTCGGTGAGCGCGCTATCGCTGAGCCGCGCTTAGCTACTCTCTCTCCTCTCTGCTGTGTGTCTGTGTTAGTGTTCTGTTTTGTGTCGCCGTGTATATGTGTCGTGAGTGAATGTTTCAGAGTAGATGTTGCCAAGTGGATATTTATATTGCTGTTGATGTTGCTGAAGCGTGGTTGATTACGCCACCTAATGATTTCCAACGTTTTGAATGTCGCTGTGGCAATTAGTAATGTTGCTAATGCTGATTCTGTGTTTTAATGAAAAAATGTTGTGTTCTACCCTCTTTTGTAGTGTTTGACGTGCCGGTATGATGTTAAATGTTGGTCTGATGTCGATTCCCTGTGTTTTGTATGAGTGAGTGTGTGTGTGCGTGTGAATATAATTTTTGGCCTGGTTTTCAAGGACTATTTCTGGCCCAAATGCTGCCTTTTGGCCAAGTAAAAATTCCTCCAATGGGTTGTTGGTGTGTATACGTTGGTGTTTGTTGTTGTTTTCCGTCTTTTTCTATGTGTGAATTTGTGTGTGGTTTCATGTATTTTGTTGGCGAGCGTTTATGTACTTAAATGTCGCGGCCTTCAGTTGGCTTCGTGAGCTGCGATAAAAATGTATATGCATATTTTTCAAATATTTTTATTTTTCCAATTTCCTGCTAAATTTTGTTTTCTGGCCTTTAACTAACTTTAACGAATCTTATAAAATTTTTATTCTTCTCAAAAAAATTGCCCAAAAATCCACATCAATTATTTTCAAAAAAAAATTCTTCTTCTTCTGCTCTCTTTGCATACGTGCTCGTGAATATGGGCAAATCCTCAAAACTTTTAACATCGAGCGAGGCGGATAATATCATCCAATAGCAAGGAACACGATATCGTTACACAGGCTCAGTATTTTTTTTTTTTAATTTATGGATACAAATCAACATTTCAAATGTCTCAGAAGCATGAAATAATACTTGATAAATCCAGGAAAAATTTCGCAAAATAAAAAAAATTGTGAAAACGTGTGCGAGTTTTCAAAAATTTATGAACTGTTAATCTTTTCTTAAGGGCGCCTCTCAATATTGCGACCCACTCTTTGTTTTTTCAAGTATTTTTCTACATACTGAAACTTAACCTACAAGAGTTACGTTCACATCTTTTGGTGAACGGGGGCAGGTGGTACTTACGGGGTTTTTATCCGATCAATTAATTGTAACACATTAGTATTTTATTATTAAATTTTTATATAAGTATATTTAACAATGTTTATTTATTGGGGTTTTTATCCGATCAATTAATTGTAACACATTAGTATTTTATTATTATATTTTTATATATGTATATTTAACAATGTTGACTTATTCTATTAAACAAAGAAAAACGGAACTTGCCGCCTCCACTAGTGGTTGGTAGGACGGTCTTTCGGGAACTTACTTTGCTGCTCACAAAGCCGTCCTCACTAACTCTTACGATCTAATTATCTTCCTCAATACATAGCATACCTAAATGCACATATGTACATACCTTATCTTAATTCACAAAGGCCCTAATTGACACATTTTTCGAAAATGACTTTTTTACATATTTAAGTATAATATAGTTAAATACACACTCACATCAAATTTCAAGGAGTTACTAGCAGTAATAACGGAGATATTCCAAATTTACAAAGCTATATTTACATGCGTTCAATGTAAAAAAAATTTTGTTTTTTGCTTCTCCTGTAAAATTTTTTTATGTCAGTTAGGTCCTTTGTGAATTAAGGTGACGATATGTACATGCATAGCCCATCCGGCATACAAACTATTTTGCTCACTCAGCATTCCCATGGATTTCGAAGTGTCGAGTAAATCAAGCACTTGAATGGATATGTGGGTGTGTATGTATGTATACACAAATGATTTTTGGACATCAGAAACCTACTTAGCTTTTGATGTCTTGGAAAATATATATGAAGTTAGGCTGGGCTACATTGTTGCTTGCAACATTAGACTTATTGCAAGGCCAGCCATTTGTTTATACAAAATGTGGAATGCCGAGTATCGTCTTTCTGTTTGTTTCCCAGCAAGCAACCAAGTCTCAAAATACACTTGGCTTCTTGCTAGGTTTTGCCGGTTGTGGGCCATTCCACATAACTCCCCCACGGTTTGAGTAAGAACTCTCCTGAGTTCTTTTATCAGCTAAAGGGATTTCTACGCTACTTGGCGTTTCTTGGGTTATCTTATTGACAATTTTAATATTTTTTCTTTTGTAAAATTTCATCAGTACAATTATTACTATTGCCAAAATCAACAAAACTATTACAACATTTATTCCGTATGAAACATTTCTACGATACACCAGCTCTTCAATTGTTTTTGTATTTTCTATTTCATTTACATTAATTTCAACTCATCATAGCTTTGTTTTAACATTGTAGCTGGGTGGTAAAATTTCTCTGTAAATTCGACTTTTCGACTTTCAAAAATTTGGTCATTTATATTCAGTTTACAATTTGCATAATGCACCAAGTAATTTCCTTTTATTTTTAAATCCCTATTATCACAATTTTGACTTACCTGTTCTTGGTGTGCATTTATTATTAATAACGTAGTATCTTCCAAGGTATTTATTTTAGTCTTGTTATTGAATCTAAATATACAATCATGTTTGAATATGCAATATTGGCTTCTTTTTAAATCTTTTACTGCTGTATCTTTTTTATACTCGAAATTTTCATTATCTATTGTTACAATTAATTCCCTATCTGTTTCAACCTCTAAATGATTTTTATTTGGTAAAGGTACCAGCAACTTTAAATCTGTTTGTATGTAACTATTCGGAATCTTTATTGCAATCACAATGGATTGATTTTTATATGCCAAAACTCCTATTTTAGACAGTTCAATTTATAAAAATCTATTTTGAAATAATTTATTTCTTCCCTGGTTAAAATTCCAGGGTGAATCAAGTTATATTTGGCTGCCGCTATATTATTTTGTATATCGTCTACTTTATCTTTTACAAATCTTATTTTATTTATTATGTCATTAAATAGCAATTGGTTAAAAATCTCCGCGTTTTGTTTGCTCATACCTTCAAAAAGTTTAATAATTGTTTTTCTATCTTCTACTATAGTATCCCTGATTAAGTGCAAGGTGTCATTGAACTGCCTATTTATCAAAATTTGCTGATTTAAATTTTTTATTATATTATATTATATTGTGCTCATTTTTCTGTTGGACCCCCAGATAACCCAATATCTCCTGACGATCATCATCGTCCATTAGTCCGAATAGCCAATTATAAGTTGTTCCAACAAAATTTATTAAACCCCTCTTATTCCTGCTAACCTTTTCTGGTTGTATTGTTTTTACTCTTGACTCCAATGTTTCTAATTCATTGAGGAGGAACCTTTTCCCTTTAAAGGCATTCCCCTCAATGTCCTGCTTAATTTGATGCAATACATCCAGAATTTCCTGTGGCTATATTACATGTAATATAGTAATGGTCTTATTAACTATTTCCACCTGTCCCATGTGGATCATTGTAGATCCCGCTTCATAAAGTATTGGCGTCACTTGAAGGTATCCCCTTACTAGACCTTCAGCCACCTCATTTGGGCTACCAACATTAAAACCATCACGGAAAACATCATCTGAAATGGCAATAATAAACAGTATGTAACCACACCATCAATTTTATACGAATTAATTTCTTATACTGTACCCCCATAACTACACCTATTAGGTAATTATCTTGTTAATAAAAAAAAAAATCTATTTTTTTCCTTTTTTTCCTCTATGTATCCCCATTATGAGCAGTGATACTAAGCCTATCTTCTTCTTCGTTCCCATTAATTAAATTTGGTATTCCCGCAAATTTCTTTGGTCTTTTAATGTTTGCGGGATGTACATTCTGCAATGGATTCATTCTGTAGTAAGTTTCATCTTTGTGCCTTACTCGTTTATAGTTTTTTATTGGGCCTGTTGCTCTGAGTTCTTCATATTGTTCCCTGGTTTTATTTGCTTTTTCAATGGTGTTTTTCTTTACTTGGTCTATTGTGTTTTTTAAAATTATTGGATCTGAACTGTCTTTTGCATATCTGGGTACATTTTATGGTAGAGTGATAGCGTTCGTTATAGTTGCCTATAACGATCTGTATCCTCATTTCTGTTGAAAGACTCGGGTCATCAATTCCTGTTAGTTTTTCCAACAGGGTCGAGTGGAGCCTCTCAATATCTGCATTACCTGTATGATTATTTGGTTTTGTTAAGTGAACCTCGACGCCTTCCGAACTCAAAAACTGCATTTATTGCTCTGCCCTAAACTCATTATCCATGATTACTTTCTTTGGCTTACCGAACTTTGCAAAATGCTCAAGTATAATTGCCTTCTTTGATCTCCAATTCCTATCCGTAATATTATACCCCGCTGCAAATTTGGTCAGCTTATCAATAACCGATAAAAACGATAGCTTCTTGAAGTGAAAAATATCTATATGTATTACCTCATTTTTTTCCTTTGGCGTTTCAGTTAATTGAAATTTTGGTTTAATGGGATCTCTATCGTATTTAATCTGTTGGCATTTCTCACAATTGTTTATTATCAATTGAATATGTTCTCTAAATTTGGGATAGAAAATTTTATCTTTTAATGTATTATAAGTTTCCCCAATGCCACTATGCATAGACTCAACACTATGATACAAGGAAATTTGCCTATGCAATTCTTCCTCCTGCAAAATATCTGTGGCTCTTTTTGTACATTTTATAAATTCCAGCTTACTGTTACAGGAAAACATTGACATCAACAGCAATTGTATCCTGTGATAATCGTGTTCTTCTACTTCAGAAAAAATTCCCACTTTACCATTTTTAATATTCCTTTCTAATACATTCCTTAATGTATTTTCGTTATCTCTAGGGTTTACTTCAATAATTTTTCTTCCATGTACCATCATAACTTCAGCTTGTGGGCTGTATGTTACTATGATTTGTGTCTTATATTTATTAACAATTAGGGAACTCACAGTCATCTGCTAAACTTGAAACGTTTTAACTTTGCCACCTTACCATGTGGCGACTGTGAGCACCCCCGTTTAGCCTTCCACACGGCTTTTGTTAGTTCACGTCTGAATTCAATCTGAAAATATGAATAAACGTATTCAAATTATTTAAATAAACTCAAAATATGAAAAAACTTACATTTTCTCTTTCTGTTTATTTATTCATAACAAATTTTTTTTGAAAACAAAGCAAAGTGACAATTTTCAATTTTACCACAAAATTTAAACATAGGCACAAGCCCGGCAATATTGCCACAAAGTGGTATCTTCTATTTGCAGGCAAAACAAAAACAAAATATTTGACACCTGGTAAATTGTCAAGATATTGCCAGCTGGCAATATTAGCAGGGCTGTTAATATGGGACTGTGAGTACCCTAAATATCTTCTTTAATCACGAAGTGATCCAATAGCTCCTCTTCAGCCGAATGTATCGTGTCGGACATCTCCAAATTCGATTCTTGATCATTTACATATTCAATTTCATAATTGTATTCCTGCAGCTTTAAAAGCCATCTTTGGTGGCGCTGCGAAAATTCCTTCCCCTTGTATTTATTATTCAAATACATAATTGGGCAGTGGTCAGTAACTATCTTGAATTTACTACCGTATATGTAGAGTCTAAAGTAAGTGACCGCATACATTATTGCCAGAAATTCTTTGTCAGTAGTAGCATAGTTCTGCTCATGGTTGTTAAGAGTTCGAGAGATGTAGCATACCGGCTGTCCCTGCTGAGACAATACTGCCCCAATAGCATAATCACTTGCATCTGTAGTGATCGAAAATTCCTTGTCATACTCTGGGTACTTAAGGATTGGGTGAGAGGAAATTAATGATTTGAGATTCTCAAAACTCGAAATATATTGTGGATCATTGGTATTTATTTTGCATCCCTTCTTTAAATATTTAATCATCGGGTAAGCAATCCTAGAATAATCCTTTACAAATTTCCTGTAGTAACCGGTAGCTCCCAAAAAACTTCTTAGCTGTCTTTCGGTTTTTGGAATCTTTAAATTCAGGATAACCTCGATTTTCTTCTTGTTGGGTTTTATTCCTTCCTTCGTTAATGTATGGCCCAAGAATTTCGTTTCCCTCCTTAGGAAACTGCATTTGTCAGCTTGGATTTTCAAATTATGCTCTTGCAACTTCGAAAATTTTTTTTTCAATGAACTTAAATGCTCTTCCAATGATGTGGAAAACACCAATATGTCATCCAGATATACAATACATATTTTATTTATATACTCCCTTAAAATTTCGTTCATTAATCATTGAAATGTAGCCGGGGCGTTTTTTAGCCCAAACGGCATTCTGACGTATTCATACAAACCCAGTGGGGAAACAAAGGCCATCTTTTCAATATCCTTAGATGCCATTAAAATCTGATGGTAACCTTTTGCGAGATCAAGAGTGCTAAAGTACTGTGCTTTGCCCAACTTCTCCAAGATTCCGTCGATATTTGGCAAGGGATATTTGTCGTCGATAGTTATCTGATTCAACCTCCGATAATCAACGACTAAACGAAACCGTTTATTTCCCGCACTATCCTCCTTTTTAGGTACTATAATGATAGGAGAACTATATTTACTCCTACTTTTCTGAATTATCCCCTGTTTTTTCAGGTCTTTTATTTGTTTTATAGCCTCCTCCTCATGCTTTGGGGGCAGTCTATATATTTTTGAATTTATTTGTTGATTCGTGGTAGTCCTTATTTCGTGAACCACCGCTTCTGTATTTGTTAATGTATCCCACTCTTTATATATCAATTTCTCATATTTTTTTAATAGCTTTTCAACTTCTTTACGTTCATCTGATTTTAGATGATCAAGTTGAACACTTTTCATTTCCCCACAATCCAGAGCATAAACCTGCTCCTGTATTATTTTTGAACAAAATGGAATTTTAGCCCCATTACAGAGAACAATTTCCTCCCTTTCAATATCAATTACTTTTACATTCTTTATTATAAAATCGTTTCCCAACAAAAGGTCATATGGTTTATCAAAATCAACCTTTACCCATTTCATTCTAGCATTATTAACACACTGAAACTCGGACGGACAGGGAGTACTAACTCTCTCATTTGGTCCTTTTATATTACCACTCAGTGTATTCACTATCACATCGTTTCCTTTAATTATCGGGAGATTATATTCGCAAAAACTTGTTTTTTTCATTATACTTATGGTGGACCCCGGGTCAACCAACGTCAACCATTTTTTATCGAACATTGTTAACATTATTAAAATTTTATTTTCGTGTTCCGAGGCTAATTTATAAAAAAAAAATCCTCGGTCGTATTTGTGTCTTCTGCTGTGCTTGCAGCGTCTACGTCCATGGGTTGAGGCCCATTTGAACGCCTTGTTTTTTGAGAAGCATTTTGCCTATTATTGTTATTATTATTATAATTATTACCGTTATTATTATTGCTGTTATTATTATTATTATAACGGCCCGTTTCATTCCGCGATCGAGCATTTATTTGGGCATTATTTTGCCTATTCGAGGTATTATACCGGCCCGACTCGTACCGATAGGCACCATTCACCTGTTGTGAATTGTTCTGCCTATTTGTGTTATTATAATTTCGGGATGAACCCGCTATTTGCCCATTATTTCGGCCCATATTGGCTTGTGAACGATTGCTGTATTGCCCGGAACCGCGATCTAACCAGTTATTATTTTGATATCCCGAATTGGGTCTATTATTTAAATTATTCTGCCCCTGGCTTCTGCTTCGTTGCTGAAAGCCATTATTGGCCATCTGTCTACCTGGATATCTATTTGCAGTTGTAAACATTGGATTCAGATTTCCCGCATCCAATCCTATAAAATTATAAATACTATTTGCCATTGTTGGCCAATCAAGAACGTACCTGCCGCTAATTGCTTTATTCTCTGAGTTAGCATCCCCGTTAAAATTTCCGTCATCACGTCCCCATTTTCATTAAGGACGCTCAATTCGGTAATATTATCAATAATCTCCCTGGCCCTTCTGCCAAGTTCCATCATATTGGCCACCCTTAAACTTGAGATGTCATTTGTTATTGACATCTGGTCTTTTGTTGACCGAAAGTGTTGTTTGAGCCTAGTCTTGCAACCTTCCCAGTTTTCAGGCGGGGTCAAGGAGAGGAAATTCTTTGCCGATCCAGATATTTTCAAATCAAATACAATTTGATATACTAGGTTTTCCTGGCCCGCATATTCCCCCAAAATCCTGTCTACCGTATTTATGAATGAAGGCAACTTTCTCGTGTTGCCTCCGAAGGGCTGTAAATATTTCAAGTCTTTTTCCACCCTTTGTCTAAGGGTGACTCTATGTTGGGCGGCATTTTGCTGCAACAACTGGGTTATGGCTACTAGACAGTTCTCTATATTTGTAGCCATTTTGCACTTTGGGTGAAAAGGAAGTCCAAAAAAAAAAATTAAGAACACACCCCAAATAAGGATAAAAGAACAACAAAAAGTAAAAAAAAATGTTCGCTTTTATTGACTTGGCTATCGGTCAATGACACTTATGCTATGGATACACACACGGAGATTATCTCCAATAAATCTTCTTTAATCAGATCCAAATTTTACCCTGATACACACAAAAATGAAGATTAACAGCATTGAGAATTACTACTTTGGTTGTTATTGCACTATATTCTTACCTACCTCAGCGACATCTAGTTGTCGAAAGTCGGATCTTAGAAACCAGCGCGACGCCTATCTGTCAGCTACCCTTAATTTCCTAGTGTTTCTTGGTGTTGTTGTCTATTTATGTACAGAGTGTTGCCAGTGCAAATTTTTTAAAACTGCTCAAATCTTCTTAATTCCCAAAAGCGCAGTTAATTTGGAATTTGCGCTAATGTATCAGCCGTATTACACCTCCTTCTAATTATAAAAAGAGTTTACTTTAATTTGCAGTAGCTATAGAGGGCTACCCCGGTTAAATTAACCAGCGATTCGTCTTCGCAGTTTGTAACCCTATTAGGTTTATAAAATGTTATGATTTCTTTTTAGTGTCGCAATCAAAAAGGCAGGTTGTAACCTAGTACAGGGTAATGGTCTCTTTATACAAGTGTAACATTAGTTTAAAAATTCTTATTTAATTTCTTCTTCGTAATAAAACAAAAACAGAGCAGGAACTTCAGCTCGGCTTCTCCCCTTGTCTCATCGTTAATGATTACTTTGTTCTGCTTACCATATTTATTCCAATTCTTTATGCCGCGTTGTTGTTGTTGCGGTGCCTCGTCCTTGGGTTTATTCCACTTCCCTGCGGTTGTTGATTTAAACGTCGGTATTATATGGCGGCCGCCGTGGTGTAGCGGTTGAGTGTTCGGCCTTCTACACCAAGTCGTGGCGGTTCGATGCCCGACAAAAGTAACATTAAAAATTATTTAGAAAAAGAATTTTTCTAAACGGGGTCGCCCCTCGGCAGTAGTTTGGCAAACTCTCCGGGTGTATTTCTGCCATGAGAAGCTTCTCAGCAAAAAATTCATTTGCTTTGCAAGTGCCGTTCGGAGTCGGCAAAAAACTGTAGGTCCCGCCAACTTGTAGGAAAACTCAAAAGCAACACACCACAAGTGGGAAAGAGAAGCTCGGCTAAAAATCTCGTTAGAGGTTATGATAACCTGTTGGTATTATAAATACCGCGCACAAAAAAAAATATTTTCTTCTTTCTTTCTTCTTGTTTCTTCACTTCTCTAGTTCTTAAGTTCTGTTGTTGTTTTTAACTTTAGTTGTTACGCTTATTGTTATTCTTATGTTTGTTGTTGTGTTTTACTTCTACTGCTTCCTCTTGTAATTTTACTGTTACATATTTTTTTGTTGTTCTAGACAAATGTGTTTGTTAGTTTTTCGTACCTCTATAGAGTTTGCTCAAGTCACTTCAGCTAGTGTAATTCCTGTAGCTGCTATTTAAGTTCTCCGTTCCGTTTTTCAATTCTCCGACAAATGCAGCTTCACTCCAAAAGCTGTTTTCTATTTGTTATTGTTGTTGCTGCCAACGCTTCTGTGCAAATACGCCTATATTTGTTGTTTTTATTGTTGCACGATTTTCCTGCTTCTTTTTTCATTTACACCTTATTTTCTTGTTTTTTTTTCTTTTTTTCGTTCAAATTTTTCAAATTTTTTTTTTTCGTTTCGTTTTTTTTTTTTCGTTAAAATTTTTCAATAAAAAATATTTTTTCCCGTTTATTCGTTTCCGCGACTGCGCCAGTTACGTTCACATCTTTTGGTGAACGGGGGCAGGTGGTACTTACGGGGTTTTTATCCGATCAATTAATTGTAACACATTAGTATTTTATTATTAAATTTTTATATAAGTATATTTAACAATGTTGATTTATTGGGGTTTTTATCCGATCAATTAATTGTAACACATTAGTATTTTATTATTATATTTTTATATATGTATATTTAACAATGTTGACTTATTCTATTAAACAAAGAAAAACGGAACTTGCCGCCTCCACGAGTGGTTGGTAGGACGGTCTTTCGGGAACTCACTTTTCTGCTCACAAAGCCGTCCTCACTAACTCTTGATCTAATTATCTTCCTCAATACATAGCATACCTAAATGCACATATGTACATACCTAAATGTATATGTACATGCATAGCCCATCCGGCATACAAACTATTTTGCTCACTCAGCATTCCCATGGATTTCGAAGTGTCGAGTGTCAAGCACTTGAATGGATATGTGGGTGTGTATGTATGTATCCACAAATGATTTTTGGACATCAGAAACCTACTTAGCTTTTGATGTCTTGGAAAATATATATGAAGTTAGGCTGGGCTATATTGTTGCTTGCAACATTAGACTTATTGCAAGGCCAGCCATTTGTTTATACAAAATGTGGAATGCCGAGTATCGTCTTTCTGTTTGTTTCCCAGCAAGCTTCCAAGCCTCAAAATACACTTGGCTTCTTGCTAGGTTTTGCCGGTTGTGGGCCATTCCACATAACTCGTGCGTGCTTCGTTCCATTTAAAAGTTAAAAGGCTAAGAAAATGCGAGAACAAATTTTTGTACTTTTCATTTTTCGGTATAGTTAAGCCATTTACTTGCGCGCCCCCTTTAATTATCAAAAAAATGAACAAATATAGTTGATGCTAACTCAAAACGAAACCCTGCACACGTGATCCTATTACTGTGCTGTTCATATTATGCTTACAGCAGCCACTATAAATCAACTGTTTGGTTTGTGAATAGTTTAAATAATTCAATTTTTTTGTTAGCACACAAAAACTGACAGATATTTCCATGCCATGTTAATTGTAAACTTGAGTATTCAATATGTTTAATTAACGTAAAAAAGCGCGTTGAAGATCCATGCATATATCAAAAGTGAAAAGCTTACTTGTACCTTCAATTTTTGAAATGTTTAGTGGTTTTTGGTTTTTTGAGGTTAGGAAAAAATTCAGACGTGCTGGACCAAAACGGACACCGGATTCGTGTTCAGCGCGTCAAAATACATAGGGAAAGGGTGGTCTGATCCCCCAACCCCGACACTTTTTTTTTTTTTGTGGCGCTGGTAATTAAGGTTCAATTTGCGTACAAATAAGTAGGTACTTATTAATTCAAAGGGATTTTGAAATGTGTCGTAAGAAATTCGTTTTGAAATAATTCATTTTACGTTCGTATAAACTAGGCAATAGATTGCAAATAAAAGTAAAAAAAAAAAAAAGTAAAATTTCATAATGATGACGTCATAATTTCCACGCCCGCACCTTTAGCATATTAACAAGAGTCAAAATATAATCTTATAAACTAAGTAAAAGTGTCAGCAAAAGCTCAAGGGTGTGCTCCTATTATCTTTTTTGTTTCATTTTTTTTTGCATTATCAAAAGTTTTGAGGATTTGCCCATATATGTACATACATATATACATGTAAGTGCACTTGTGCATATTTTAATATTTTTGAATTTTCAGAATTAAATTAAATTTTATCTAAATTAAAATTCAAGTAAAATCCAAAAGGTAAAAAAATTGGATTTTGGGTCAAAAATTATAATTCGTGGCTTAAAATTTTATGGTTTTGACAAAAGTGCAAAAAAAATTATTTACAACAACAATCCAACCTATTTGTTTGCGTTCATGCTCGTGTACATATTTACATACATATGTACACGTAAGTGCATTTATGCAGTTCTTAATCTTTAGGAATTTTTCGAATTAAATTTTTGAAAGCAAATAAAATTTAAAATTTGAGAAACGGTTTTGTGGTTCAAAATTATAATTTAATTTTCAGGAATATTTTAGTGGATGCCGATGAAATTAAATAAACGGTCCTTTTTAGGGCCACAAAATTTCAAAACAAAGAGATCAAAAATTACGAAGCATCATTTTAGGTATAAACAAATAAAAAAAATGTGTACATACGAATTTATTTAAAAAAATGTTTCAAACCCTTGCCAGAAAACCACAATCTAAATTAACAAAAACAAACTTTAATCGAGGATTTACACCGGAATTAAAAAATCTCCAAATTCACGAACAAATTTTTAGAATTCACGGAAACTTTTTTTACTAAACTTTAAAAAAAAAGAAAAGGTTTTTTCAAAAATTTAAAAATTTCACAAAGCGGTAAGTGACTCTGCAGATTGCTTGAAGGGACTTTTCTCGCCCTGGGGTGGCGGCTCTCCTGGCGCTGGCTAGGTTCCTCGAGAGGATTCCTAGATGTCAGGAAATTCCAAAAATATTGAATTTTTTTTTTTCTTTTCGCTCGCGTTTACTTTGACGTGAAACCGCACTTTATAAAAATAGACTTTTTTTCACACGTGCACCTTCACTTTAAGGTGAAAACGCACTTTAAACTTAAACTTTTTTTTCACACTTTGGCACTTGCTAAGACCGCGACTTTTTCAATTTTGATCTGTCGATCAGCGGAACCCCTTTTTATACCCCATTGTCCTTGCGGCGTTTCGGACACCGTACGGCACGAATTGCCTGCCTGCTTTGGTCAAACCAATCCGCGTTCGACACTTAAGCGGCACGTATATGTGCATATGTACAAGCAACACATTTTAACCCACTCACACCATTATCCATCCGCTATGCAAATATCGTAAAAACGAATAAGCGAGTTCGGTTAGCGGTTGCCCATACATCTGCTCATATACCCGCTTGCGCGTAGTCAGAGAAATCTTCAAAGGCTGTCGTTACAGTATGTATGAAAATTTCGTGTTTAAAGCTAGGCAAAAATGGCTAGAAATAGGCTGGGAAAATGCTGATTTTCCCATTATCAGAAAACGTAGTCAAAAAGTTTTTCGATGAGAAGACATGCAAACATACTTCACGGCAAAGTGGTACTGAGTTCACGATCTGAAAATATTGCGCAATATGGCATTAGCAACATTTTTTCACGACTTTTTTAATTGTCCATGTCATTTAAAACAGTGCGAAAAGTGACATCTGTTGACATTGACCCTTGAAATTGGAAAAATGGCAGAAGAGAGACAAATAAACAAAGAATTAATTAAATAAAAAAATGAAAATAGCTAGCAACATTTCACGGCAAGCCAATATCATGTTACCGGCGAAATTCCACGGCTTTTATGATAGTACTTGGCTTAATACCTTTCAGCCGTGGAATTTCGCCGGCAACATGCAATTGGCTTGTCGCGAAATGTTGCTAGAAGTTTTCATTTTTTTATTTCATTAATTCTTTGTTTATTTCTCTTTTCCAATTTCATGGGTCAATGCCAACAACTATGACATGGACAATTAAAAAAGTCGACCTGAAAATATTGCGCAATATGGCATTAGCAACATTTTTTCACGGCTTTTTTAACTGTCGATGTCATTTAAAACAGTGCGAAAAGTGACATTTGTTGGCATTGACCCTTGAAATTAGAAAAATTACAGAAGAGAGAAATAAACAAAGAATTAATAAAATAAAAAAATGAAAATAGCTAGCAACATTTCACGACAAGCCAATTGTATGTTGCTGGCGAAATTCCATGGCTTTGATGATAGTACTTGGCTTGAGATGCAAATTGTTCCTCATCTTTTAATATCTCAATATTCATTTATGTCTGTTATGCAGCCAAATAACTACCCAGCAGTCAACTTAACTAGTTTAATACTTATGAAATACTAGTCAGCCAAGCGGCCTCAACTAGTTCTGTAATTTTTCCATATTAGCAAGTGGTACTTTTAACAAGGCGATGTCCTACGAGATGGCAATTGTCCTCCTCTGCATCAGCACCATAGCATTTGGCTGAGTAGTCAGCCTCTGCATCAGGGATATACCAGTTGACATACCAGTTCATATATGCATCAAAATCATACCAGTTGCTATACTAGTTCATATATGCATCAGAATCATACCAGTTGAAATATTAGTTAAAAAAATCATCAGAATCATACCAGTTGTCATACTAGTTCATATATGCGTCAGAATCATACCAGTTGACATAGTAATTCATTTATACATCAGAATATCAGCATATCAGTTGGCATACTAATTCATATTTGCATCAGAATTAACCATTTGACATACTAGTTCATATATGCATCCGAATCTTACCAGTTGACAAACTAGTTCATATATACATCTGAATCATACCAGTTGACATACTACTCAGTCTGTGCGCCAGGACATACTAATAATTATGCCCATTTAGATAGTACCACTTAGTCATACTAGTCCACGTATTTGACATTCATTCCAGTTGGTATACTGGTCGGTCTATGCACCAATATCATAGTCAGCCTCTACATCAGCAATATACCAGTTTATTCTTTAGAAAGCAGCGACTATTTGTATTTACCCAAACACGAAAAAGCATCTGTGAATTACAAGGTAAAAACGAAGCAGTTACAAGAGAAAAAGAAAAGCAATTGTCCTCTTCTGCATCAGCACCATACCAATTGCTATACTAGTCAGCCTCTGCATCAGCATTATACCAGTTGATATACTAGTTCACACACAGCCAAAAATGAGCTAAAGGTTCTGAGTTCGATTCTCGGTAAAGTCAACACAATTTTTTTCTATATTTTTTAAATTATGTAGTTTATTGTATTTATTTAATTATTGAAGTCAACTTGCAATGGCTCCTTTCAAATTGCGTGTTTGTCAAGTTTGTTTATATAGGTAAAGGCCCAATTGCATTAAACTTTGTAGGATCCACTTTCATACAAAGTTTTTTGAACGTAAATCGAACCAAAATTTTGGCAAATGCTCAAAAACGAGGCGCGCATTTGTCAACGTTTCACAAAGTTTTATGTAATTGGGTTTTAGGGTTGTATTTTTAGGCAAGGTAAATTAAGGTTACTTAAGGTTAAGTTAGTCATCCACTGCGGGGTTCCGGTCCCACATATGTATATATAGATAAAAGTAAGTCTTATTTTAACATCAAAAAGAGTCAAAGTAGGACTGCTTTCATGCTGAGCATTGTTAGAGTTAATTTATATTGTTGTTGTCAATAAACTCAAGTTTATGCCGCAACGTTAAAAAAATGGCGGTTATATGCCAATAGGTTGTCATAACCTCTAACGAGATTTTTGCCGAACTTCTCTTCCAATTATAGTGTGCTGCATAGTGTGCTGCTTTGATTTTTTCCTACAAGTTGGCGGGACCTACGTTTTTTTTTTTAATTGACAAATAAATGACTGTCGGTGGGTACTGCCCTCACTCAAATTCCTCCTTTATCACTTCCTGAGGACCCTCTACATCCTACACTTGAGGATGCGCTTGATGTCATCCATCCCGTCCAACTAATATTAATGAGCGAACCCGTTCTAGGTGCTTCTATAAGGTGGACTTCACCAAGTTAAATGAATTGATAGCTTGCCATGACTGGTCAAATCTTTTCGCTTGCAATGACGTTGATTCTGCTGTCTCGATATTTTACAGTAGGGGGACTCATCAAAGCTTATAAACACCTTATAAAGCGTGTAAACGTATAAATTTATCAAGTGTGTAAATGAACTGTCAAAATTTGTATGGAACGCAGTTTACACAAATTTGATAAACTTCCGCGTCGATTTTGGTGTGTAAAAGAGTGCGTAAATTTATACAATGCAATGACGACGTTCGACATGTAATTTTTTTAATGCATTCAATGCACACTGTACAAAAAGAGAAGAATATGCTGAAAACGGGTCGAAAATTACTTTTTTAATGAGAATTTCGAAATAAAAAGTTTTTGTTTGACATCAAGTACACATAAATTTATCTAGGGCGTTCATCTAACTGAGCTGATAAATGTATAAACTTACGCATTTCGTAAACTTATAAGAGTTGATGAATCCCCTTAGTGTCCTCGATAGCTTTTTTGATAATTACGTTCCTTTCCGTTACATTAATACTGGCAAGAGTAAGCCTCCATGGTTCTCAAAACAGATTATCAGACTTAACAAGATTAGATCTTGGCTTTATAAGCGATTTAAAAAATCTGGGTTATCTCTCTAAATATTTAGTTGCTCGTTCCAGATTTAATTTCCTTAATCAACGACGCTATAAGGATTACTTAGTTATTTGTAAAACTCAGTTTTTTCGCAAACCCGAAACGATTTTACAGCTTTGTTAATTCGAAACGAAAAACTTCGGGATATCCATCTTCATTTACCTTTAAAGGGAAAAGTGCCACTACTGATGATGATATTGCAGAACTTTTTTCGAAATTTTTTCAGTCGACTTATTCATCCACACGTTTTCAAAATAGTCCTTATGCGTATCACCTGAAAAGTTCAAATTGCGTTCTTAATCCTGTTATCGATAATGGTATTGTTCTTCAGAGTCTTAAAACATTGAAACCGAACTTTTCTCCGGGTCCCGATGGTGTTCCCAGCTGTATACTTAAGTATTGTGCTGAAAAGTTATCTGGGCCAATCTTAAAATTATTAAAATTATCTCTTGAGTCTGCATCGTTTCCATCCATCACTATGGAAAACATATTTTATTATACCTCTGCATAAAAAAGTAGTAGGTCAAATATCGAAAACTACAGGGGCATAGCTAAGCTTTAAGCCATTCCTAAGATGTTCGAACAGATTATTACAAGCCAACTTCAATATCAGTGCACTTCTTTATTATCTCCCTCTGAACATGGTTTTATACGTCAACGGTCATCCACAACAAACTTGCTAGTATTTACCTCGCTAGTAATTGATGGCTTTATGAAGAAGAAGCAAACAGATGTCATCTATACTGACTTCAGTAAGGCATTCGACTCTGTCAATCATGAACTTCTTATTCATAAACTTGATCTGATGGGTTTTCCGTTTCGACTTTTAACATGGCTGACAAGCTATCTTTCAAACAAGACTGAACAAGTTCACTTTAATTGCAAACTTTCAATATCAATTGAGGTGTCCTCCGGGGTGCCGCAGGGCAGCCATTTGGGTCTACTGCTTTTTTCTTTGTTTATAAACGACTTACCTCAGATAATCTTACACTCCAAAACCCTGATGTACGCGGATGACGTAAAACTCTGTTACACATATTCTCATAATGACACGAATTCCTTGAATCTCATTCAGGCTGATCTGGACTCTTTTCAATTATGGTGTGCAAGAAATTTACTTGTTTGAAATTTCTCTAAATGTAAACAAATGACATTTCACAGAGTAAAACCAGTTTTAAAACCTTATATGCTAAATAGCACCCCTTTGGAGCGTATCTCTAGTGTAAATGATCTAGGTGTTCTTTTTGATCCAAAACTGAGTTTTAAAATGCATATTTCGTCTATTTCCAACAAGGCGATGGGTGTACTTGGATTTGTCAAAAGGTGGGCTAAAGAGTTTGACGACCCGTATCCTACTAAGGTTTTTTACACATCGTTGGTTCGTCCAATTCTTGAATATTGTTCATATCTGGGGTGTCCTGTTTATCAAACCCATATAAACCAAACTGAGTCAGTTCAAAAACAATTTTTAGTCTTTGCCCTTCGCGGCTTCAATTGGGACTCACATCGCCATCTTCTACCTTACACAAGCAGGTTTCTTCTTATTCGCTTACCGTCTTGGAGTAATGTTCCTTCATAAACTGATAATAGGTGAGATAGATTCTTCCGAACCTCTCGGCCGATTGAATTTTGCTGTACCTGTCAGAATATCACGATATTACGTTCCCTTTCACTTGCCCATTTGTCGTCTAAAATTTGCCAAACACGATCCTCTGCGCATTTGGTGCTCATACTACAATGACTTGTATAACTGTATTAGTATTCAATGTACTTTCAGTGCTTTGCGTAATGCAATACTTGGTTAATTAGCCTAAACAGAATGATGAACCGGGTACACTACTCTTGAAATATTCACACACAATTTCCCGAGTGATAAGGATTGGAAACGAGTGCTTTCCAATCTTTGGATTGTCACTGATTGAGTTGATTGGAATTTATTGCATTCCAACAACGTAAATAACTCAATTTGTAATACGTCCTGTCACGCGCAGACTGGAATCTAATATATTCCTACGAAGGGTCTTTGGACTGCCGCTTACTGAGTTGATTGCAATCCAAGAACGTCAAATAATATTTGGATTAGTATCACGACCTGCCATCTCTGCGCTGATCGGAATCAAATGCATTCCGACGCCATACTGTTCGTAATCCCTGAGCATTCCGACAGTGTATAATCGAGTATCATGAAGTACACCTTAATTTTATTTGATGTAAAAGGCTTGATCGATGGTTTTTGTATTATAATAATTTGTATTTTTAGAATTAAGATTATATTGTAAACGCTATTGTATATCTTTTATGTCGACCGCTCTATGTTTGTGTCGACTTTAAATAAATAAATAAATATATAAATAATATCGACTATGAAGTATTTCATTTGTATTGGAGGTGCCACGCCCCCTATTTCGTTATCTCCAGTTTTTTTGGAGGTTGTAGGGATCGATCTGATCTAACCTCTTACCACGTTTGAGTGGTCTAACATGAATACTTCCGGAGATATCGACTATGAAGTATTTCATTTGTATGGGAGGTTCCACGCCCCCCTTTTTCGTTATCCCCAGTTTTTTTGGCGGTGGTGGGAATCGATCTCATAAACCTCATTGCCAAATTTTAGTGGTCTAACCCGAATACTTCCAGAGATACGGACAATGACAAATTCCATTTATATGGGAGGTGCCACTCCCCCTTATTCGTTATCCCCAATTTTAATGAAGGTGGTAGGGCTCGATCTCATACAGCCTCTCACCAAATTTAAGTGGTCTAACATAAACAATTCCAGAGATACGGACAACGAAAAATTCCATTTGTATGGGAGGTGCCACGCCCTCTTTTCGTTATCCCCAATTTTTATGAAGGTGGTAGAGCTGGATCTCATACAGCCTCTCACCAAACTTCAGTGGTCTAACATAAATAATTCCAGAGATATGGACAATGAAAAATTCCATTTGAATGGGAGATGCCACGCCCCCTTTTTCGTATCCCCAATTTTTTTGGAGGTGGTAGGGATCGATCTCGTACAACCCCTCACCAAATTTCAGTGTTCTAACCCGAATACTTCCAGATATACGGACAATGAAAAATTTCATTTGTATGGGAGGTGCCACGCCCCATATATATATCAAAATATTTTTTAGCCTGTGACCATCCCTGGAAGATATCCAGTGCGAGTGTAAAATTTGGTTACGATCGGCTCATTCGTTTAGAAGCCAAGTTCGGACAATGAAGAATTCCATTTATATGGGAGGTGCCACGCCCCCTATATATATCAAAATATATTTTAACCTGTGACCATCCCTGGAAGATATCCAGTGCGATTGTAAAATTTGGTTACGATCGGCTCATTCGTTTAGAAGCCAAGTTCGTCTATAGGTACATACATAATTTGAATTGTATATATATAGATAGAAAATTTTGTTTATTATGTAATTGGAAAACAATATTTTCCATCTATATATATAAAATTCAAATTATATAATTATGAAATTCGGTGAGAGGCTGTATGAGATCGAGCCCTACCACCTTCATACAAATTGGGGATAACGAATAAGGGGGCGTGGCACCTCCCATACAAATGGAATTTTTCGTTGTCCGTATCTCTGGAATTGTTTATGTTAGACCACTGAAATTTGGTGAGAGGCTGTGAGAGGATAACGAATAAGGGGGCGTGGCACCTCCCATACAAATGGAATACTTCATAGTCCATATCTCTGGAAGTACTTATGTTAGACCACTCAAACGTGGTAAGAGATTAGATGAGATCGATCCCTACAACCTCCAAAAAAACTGCGGATAACGAAAAAGGGGGCGTGGCACCTCTCATACGAATGAAATACTTCATAGTCCATATCTCTGGAAGTATTTAGGTAAGACCACTGAAATTTGGTAAGAGGTTAGATGAGATCGATCCCTACCACCTCCAAAAAAACTGGAGATAACGAAAAAGGGGGCGTGGTTCCTCCTATACGAAGGAGATAGGGATATGGATTAAAATAGATATAGGGATCGGGTTAGAGAAACATGCAGGGAAATAAATTTGTGGCAGGACAACGTCTGCCGGGTCAGCTAGTTAAAAATAAATGAATTTCAGCACTTAAATCACCCAGTTAAAA
Source organism: Campiglossa producta (assembly GCA_964058755.1). Taxonomy (NCBI): domain Eukaryota; kingdom Metazoa; phylum Arthropoda; class Insecta; order Diptera; family Tephritidae; genus Campiglossa; species Campiglossa producta. The sequence continues at coordinate 40,981,914 of CAXKVI010000004.1, read as the reverse complement.
CAGGCGTCGAAAAGACTACGCGCGACTGCTTGTGTTACAAAAAGCCGCGCGCTTGAAGGTTAAATGGTTTTCAAAACTCACTCTTAGGGCCGGTTGTATAAAAGCTGATAACGATAATCGCGTTAATCGACGTATTTTGTATGATTAGCTGTAAAGTTAGTCAGCGAGTAGCCGGTATAATCAGTGAGTAGGTAGTTATCGGCTTTTATGCAAGCGGCCCTTAGAGAATCCAGGCCCTGGTTGCCCTTAAACCCATCTAATCAGAAAACATACTAGTATACAACTATAATTTGCTGGGCGAAATCATACTAGTCAGAAAAAGCCTGGTTCGAACTAGTATGCAAGTATGTATGAATTTCTGGTTGAAATCATACACCTTTTTCAGTTTATATTCAGAAAGTGTCCTGAATATCAATTGTAATTTTCTGAATTTGAATTATATATATATAGATAGAAAATTTTGTTTATTATGTAATTGGAAGACAATATTTAACAGCAACGAAAATTTGTTTTTGCTTTGCTAATTTGAAATCAGGGAAAAACATTAAATGATAATAACATACATTGAAAACTACATTTCAGTATAACAAGTAATACAGGCAGACATTTTTGGTCCTTTAGATTTCACATCAAATAAGTTGTCAGAGATATATGACCGCATAAAGTTTTATCATTTTCATCATCCTCCTCTGATAGGTTTTGCATTGCCATACTTTCACCTATTCTTTTTTAGCCATGTTGAGCAAATACGGCTTCAGGCGCGCGTAGTCTTTTCGACGACGAGAGGCAACTATAGAAAATGCTTGCTATAAACAGTCGACAAGCGTAAAAAAGAGGCGGAAAAAGCGGATGAGGCGTCTGTGGACAGAAAACCAGAAAGTGTTTCTGAATCCAGAAGATAATTTGAGCATCAGAGCTAAACCGCAATGGCACAATCTTTTACAAGAGCGTACAATTGCTGGCGTATGCCGATGATATTGATATCATTGGCCTTAACAGCCGCGCCGTAAGCGCTGCTTTCTCTGGGTTCGATAAGGAAGCGAAAAAAGTGGGTCTTGCGGTGAACGAGGACAAGACGAAGTATCTGCTGTCATAAAAGAAAGAATCGGGGCACCTGCGCCTTGGCAGCCAAGTCACCGTTGATAGCTACAAGTTTGAAACGGTGAGAGACCTCGTCTATTTGGGAACCAGCATTAACACCGAAAATAATATCAGTCTAGAAATCCAAAGGAGAATCACCCTTGCCAACAAGTGTTACTTTGGACTAAGTAGGCAATTGAGAAGTAAAGTCCTCTCTCGACAAACAAAGATCACGCTTCATAAGTCTCTTATCATACCAGTCCTGATGTACGGCTCGGAATCATGGACAGTGTCAAGAGAAGATGAGATGGCCATTGGAGTATTTGAGAAAAAAGTTCTCCGGAAGATTTATGGTCATTCCCATGATGCCAACGGCGAGTATCGAAGGAAATTTAACGATGAGCTGTACGAGCTTTACGCAGACCTGACTATAGTTCAGTGGATTAAAGCCCAAAGGCTCCGCTGGCTGGGTCATGTTATGTGAATGGACAAAGAAGCACCAGCACAGAAAGTTTTCCTATCGACACCCGAATTCGGCAGCAGAGGAAGGGGGAGACCTCGACTGAGACGGAAACAACAGGTGGAGGATGACTTGAACTCCCTTGGGGTTTCCAATTGGCGTCATTTATCGCTAAAAAGGAATGACTGGCGTACTTTGTTACGAAACGGCCAAAATCGCCTAAGCGGTTAAGCGTCATTATGACGCAAGCCAAGATTATATTAGTTTCTGAAACCAACCCTCAATTTTCAAACAAGCTAATTGACTAACCGTATATGCCAACTGAGGCAAGAGGAACGGAGCGTCATTTTGTGACCTATCAGGACTATCGTGATCTTGTGCGGGATTTGGATTTGTCTATAAGGCAAACAGAGAAGTTGGTCTCTCGATTGAAGCAGTGGAATTTGGTAGAAAATGACTTCAAAGTTATACTTGGCCGGGATAAAGAACTAACATCGTTTCAACGAGTTTTCGATACTGATGATACCGACAATAATCTGGGGTATTGCGTTGATGTGGATAAATTGTTCGCCGCACTCGATCACGAGCATTGCCCGCAAGATTGGCGATTGTTTCTTGACGGTTCTTGCAAAAGTGAAAATCTATTATTTTGTGTATGTGAGAGAACAAAAATCGAGTAAGTATAATTCGAAAATTAATTCGCAATTAACTAATATCATAGGCTTGAAAGCAGTATTGTTGCACAACAACAATCAGCTACCATCTGTTCCCTTAGCATACGCCACTGATATGAAAGAAACATATCAAACAATGGAGAAGATCCTTCGATTAATAAATTACAATAAGTATCACTGGCAGATTGTTTCGGATCTTAAAGTCCTGTCAATTCTATTCGGAATGCAAGGAGGCTACACCAAAAATCCATGTTACTTTTGTGAATGGGACAGTCGTGCCAAAAATCATTATATGTGTAAAGATTGGCCATCGAGACAGTTTTTCCAACTAGGCAGGAAAAACGTTCTCAACGTTCCATTAGTAAAGGCTGACGACATCATTTAACGCCACTGCATTTGAAACTGGGCTATATGAAACAATTTTTCAAAAGACGTCACAAAGACAGTGAGGCCTTCCTACATCTGAAATTAGTTTTCCCTAAATTGAGCGATGCCAAGATTAAAGAAGGTACTTATAAAGATTCTCCTCCCTTTACTATTTCAAAAAAAGTATTATCCAAATGTATTTATTACGATAATGAATTGCAGGCATTTTCGTTGGACCACAAATTCGTAAGCCACCAAGTGGAGAAAAGAGCATGGCTTACTTTATTTCTTTATGTAAAACTTTTCTTGGAGAAGTGCTAACTATGTTGAGGTGGTCCATGAATTTTTGGAAGCGTATGGAGAAATGGGATGCAACATGTCTATAAAAATTAATTTTTTGCACTCCCATTTGGAATTTTCCCCAGACAATCTCGGTCAATTTAGCGACGAACAAGGAGAACGCTTTCATGGAGAGATATTGACGATTGGAAAACGGTTTGCAGGAAAGAACCATGTGAGGATGTTAGCTAATTACTGCTGGTCACTTATACGTGAAATTGATGATTCGTCATTTAAACGAAAAAGGTCAAGCAAACATTTCTAACTCGAACCTATTTTGAAATAGTAAAATTTTTCTGTATACAAAGAACAATGGAATGAATAAAAATAATATAATGAGTTTTACTGCTGAAATTCTTGTTTTCGAAAAAACCTTGTAACTTCGTCAATTTCTAACATTTTTCAATAAATAAAGTATCATACTCGACGTCACACAGGGCAGACGTCTTAAGAAACTTTTGTAACCCTGATGACGATTGCCGCAGAGCAGTCGAAATATATTGGTTGAAAAAATCATCAACGGTGTTTTAGTTTACAACACAGACCTCGAGCCAGCTAAATCAGATAGTTAGATGAAGAATAAGGTCGCCAAACAATACAATTCAATAAAGTCTAGTTTTACTGAGAATTAATAGTAGAACAATAATATTTGTTTTAAGTAACTAAAGCATGTTTTTCGAATTGTACCAAAAAAATAGCGTCAAACTCGAAAAAACGAAAAAAGTTTACAAAAATTTCAGATTTAGGTGCAAAAATTTCTTCTTATACCTTATAAAATAACAAACTTCTGTTTATATATTAAGAATACGATTATTTAGCTTTACAAACCCGTTGGAAAAAATAAAATCGGTTCAAAAATAGCCCCTCTAGGAATTTTTATGTGCCGATAAACATGAAAAAACGGGTTTTTAACGATAAAAAAAATTTGAGGGTACAGGCGATTTTTCAAATACCGTTTCGTGTTACACTCGACTAGATAAACAATCTTAGCTAGGTCGCATGATAGGTGTTTTTTCACTGTAACACTGTGTAATGAACTAAGCTCAAGCTACTAGAGACGCCAAATGTCTGGTAGTCCATACAGCAATATTATGAGCCTTTATTTACCATGGGCGGTCGAAAAGACTATGCGCGACCTCTTGAAGGTTAAAATGTATGGGAAAAAAGTGTACATTTGAAAACTCACAGTTAGAGAATCCAGGCCCAGCAACGAACTAGTATGAAAACACCGATAAAATGTAGAGTAAACGAGCTAGGTGTCTGCTGAGTAGTTTGGAATTGATTAGTAAAGGTAGTCAGAAATGAACTAGTATGAATACACCACAAAATGTATAATCGAAGAACTATAATGTTGCTGAGTAATTTTGCATTGACTGGTTTAAAGCTAATCAGAAATAAACTAGTATGAATACACCACAAAATGTATAGTCAAAGAACTATATTGTCTGCTGAGTAGTTTGGCATTGACTGGTTCAAAGGTAATCAGAAATGAAGTAGTATGAATACACAACAAAATGTATAGTCAATGAACTAGAATTTTCGCTGAGTAGTTTGGCATTGACTGGTTTAAAGCTAATCAACAATGAACTGGTATGCATATGCCACAAAACGTTTAGTCATTGAACTAGTATGTTTGCTGAGTAGTTCGGATTTTGACTGCAGGGTAGTTATTTAGTTCGAACACACCCAAACTTCAACTTCAGTTTTCTCAATAATCAATTTTTATAACATGCGGCCTTGTTGCTAAGGACGGCAGTCTAGCTTTATGGACAGTTGTATTATTTATTACCATTAATAAATTTATTACTATGCACTACCAGTAAATGGCAGCTCACTTAAAATTGTATACATCATCTCCAACTAAGAGTTCGAATATAATAATCTTCTTTTATAGAGACAAATAAAGCAAGCCAACGACTTTTTAGCTCATGAAATGGGTCAAATGGTTAATAGGACATCAAAGGAAAGGATACCAATAAAACTATCCAAGGACGAAATACAAACTTATGTTAAACGATTTCAACTTATTGATAAGGATAAAAAGGGTTACGTATCAATCAACGATATTCGCCGAGCTCTGAAGGTAAGCAGTATGTATTTTACGACATTTTTCTAGCTAAAATATATTTTAACGCTAAATATTAGCTTTAACAGACTTGTCTAATATCATTTATGTCCAAATAAAAGGTGACGTGCAGTGGTCATGTCGAAAAATCTAGGGAGAAGTATCAAAAGACCCGTTTCGGTCCCTGTAATAAGGATCCGCCTCCGCAGAACAAACATTTTCATTTCGAAAAATATTTCCATAATAAGACCATGTGCCAAACGGTTTAGAAAAGCAAATTTTGACAGAGCGATGGTAAATTCTGACAGTTGAAGACATGCATGGATGAAGGGGGTATGTCGCATTTTGAGTGAAGCGAGAAAATTGACTTTAAAGTTTTGCTTAAACATTTGAGGTTTTTTCAAATCTTTATGGAAAACTGACAAAAAATTATGCAATGCCATAAAAGACAATGCATAATATGCAATAAAAAGCATAAGTTTATGTTTAGTACTTTATATGAAAAAAACGGAACATACCCCCTTCTTGCACAATTCATATTGAAAAGTTGTGTACATACCCCCTTCATCCATGAATTATCTTCTACAATTTTCACGATAGCCAAGTTCTGATAAGACAGAAATATAGATATGCATAAAAACTATTCACCAATGCCAAAAACCGAAATTGAGTGAGAATGCGACATACCCCCTTCATCCATGCATGTCTTCAGTTATCGTGGTGAATATGAACGTCAGAATTTTCCCTAGCCCTGGGGGCTAGATAAAATTTTGACAATCAATAATGTGAGTACAGGGATGCATGTGCTATCAACATTCATATTATTTCACATAAATGTATATTCAGACGCGTTATTTAACACTAAATATAATATAAAGCGAATAATACGCGATATAAATGTACATATGAAAAACACGTAAATTGAAAATTGATTCAAAAAGCATCTGCTTTTGCACGTGCTTTTTCCATACGTCAAAATTTACTACTGTCATAATTTAACTTTTCGTTTGGCACAGAAAAATAGAAAATTTTTGTACACCATAGGAAATTTTTTCACCTCATTTTACTCTGACGAAAAATGTTTTCGATTGACACACAGCCAAAGAAAAAAGTTACACAGGTCATCAAAAAAAGAGTTTTGGTTTGGTGCAACTCTGCTTCTAGCCACATTTTTTAGTATTCGGTACCCTGATAACAACTGTAGGTTGATTGACTTCGCCTGTGTAGGTTGATTGACTTCGCCTCTGCTCGCAATATAGTCATCAGTAGTACTAGGTTCCAGATCAAAGAACAAGAAACCAGATTGATCATGTCATGATCGACGGCAGACATAGCTCCACCGTTCTGGACGTGCGTACCATAGGTCATTGCGTACCGCCGCTGAGGCCACTATAGGGTTCCAGCGAGCGCGCAAGAACAACTGGTACGATGAGGAATGCAAAACTGCCTCGAAAAAGAAGGACGCTGCCTACAATATCATGTATGTAACTACGGCGTTATCAGTCTTCTTAATATCGCATATAAGGTTCTTTCTAGCGTATTGTGGGAAAGGTTGAAGCCCATCGTAGACAAACTGATTGGACCTTATCAGTGTGGCTTTAGACCTGGTAAGTCTACCATCGACCAGATTTTCACCACACGCCAAATCCTGGAGAAGACCCATGATAAAAGAATCGACACGCACCATATCTTTGTCGATTTCAAAGCCGCTTTTGACAGCGCAAAAAGGAGTTGTTGTATGCCGCCATGTTTGAATTTGACTTTCCTGCAAAGCTTATACGCTTTGCCAAATGACGTTGAGCAATACCAACAGGTTCGTCAGAATCGGGAAGGACCTCTCTGAGCCATTTGAAACCAAACGAGGCTTCAGACAGGGCGACTCCCTTTCGTGCGATTTCTTCAACCTGATGCTGGAGAAGATAATTAGAGCAGCAGAGCTAAACTGCAACGGTACAATCTATTACAAGAGCGTGCAATTGCTGGCGTATGCCGATGATATTCATATCATTGGCCTTAACAACCGCGCCGTAAGCGCTGCCTTCTCTGGACTGGATAAGGAAGCGAAAAAGTGGGTATGCGGTTAACGAGGACATAACGAAGTATTTGCTGTCATCAAAGAAAGAATCGGCGCATCTGCGCCTTGGCAGCCATGTCGCTGTTGATAGTTACAAATTTGAAACTGTGATGGAGTTCGTCTATTTGGGAACCAGTATTAACACCGAAAATAATATCAGTCTAGAAATCCAACGGAGAATCACTCTTGCCAACAAGTGCTACTTTGGAATGAGTAGGCAATTGAGAAGTAAAGTCCTCTCTCGAAGAACAAAGATCACGCTCTATAAGTCTCTCATCATACCTGTCCTGATGTATGGCCCAGATTCATGGACAATGTCAAGAGAAGATGAAATGGAAACAACAGGTGGAGGATGACTTGAACTCCCTTGGGGTTTCCAATTGGCGTCAGTTATCGCTAAAGAGGAATGACTGGCGTGCTTTGAAATCGCTTAAGCTATGTACTAACATTGAGTTTCACGTTAAACAGCTGTCAAAATCCATACAAAATTTCTTGTCGTGAAATAGCCGTGAAATTTCGCTTGTACTTCACGGCAAAGTAGTGCTGAGTTCACGACCTGAAAATATTGCGCAATATGGCGATAACAACATTTTTTCACGACTTTTTTAATTGTCCATGTCATTTAAAACTGTGCCAAAAGTGACATAAATAAAACAAAGAGATAAATAAACATAGAATATATAAGTAGCAATTTTGTAAGATATAGACCGTGATAATAATTCCTATTGAAACTTGATGTTGAATTATTATGTTTTTGTTTATGAAGAAAAACTCAAAGAAATGCCACAAACAACACCAAACAAAACAAAACTTGAAGGAAAAGTCTGGTTAAGCCAGCATGCAAAGTATACCCGGTATAGCCTAGTGGTTAGACTGCCGTGACTAGAAGTTGAAGCAACCGAGATCAAAGCCCGCTCGGAAGCAAAAACACTTCTAGTAAAAATCATTACGAATTAGTCCGTAGATCGATTTCGCCAGCGTGAAATAGTACTATAAATGTTGTTTGTGGCATTTCTTTGAGTTTTTCTTCATAAACAAAAACATAATAATTAAACATGAAGTTTCAATAGGAATTATTATCCCGGTCTATAGCTCACAAAATTCTTACTTATATGTAAAAATGCAAGACCATTAAAACGAAAACCAGTATAAACATAGAATAAATGAAATAAAAAAATGAAAATTGCTAGCAACATTTCACGACAAGCCAATTGCATGTTGCCGGTGAAATTCCACGTCTTTGATGATAGTACTTGGCTTTAGAAAGAATTGAACGCAAAGAAGTCTCTTGTACGCCCTATGCTTTAAGACGATTACAATAAATGTAAATAACTCCCGCTCCCTTTTTTTTTTGATAATAGTTACTAATGGAATGCCCAACAACATCATACAAAAGCGCCATCTGACCACGATGGAGAAGTTAAAAATTGTGAAAAATGTTTGCAAACAATTTTTTTTTGCAAAAATTGGAGTCGTCGTTTGGTGGAAGATACCATCTTTTATATATATTTAAAAAATTAGCAAAATCGGTTTGACCAATTGTGAGAAAATCATCAAAAAGTGAGGAATTTCGAAGTGTTGATAGCTATAACTTTGAAAACGTATTTTTTTCTTGTTGTTGTGAACCATACAAAAAAGTTGCAGAAAGATAGTACAACTTCGAAAAAAAGGTGGCTCACTTCACGAAATTCAACTCAAATGCTTTCGAATAATCTTATTCTCGCATGCTAAATAGACAGTCTTAAATCAAGGAAATCTGGGTTAACTTCATGCTTCTTGTCCAAGTTATTGAAATCTTTCGATGTTGCTTTACACAAATATCATTGTCTATTGGATTTCGTATGGGTTGCCGCATTACGAACCTTACCATCAATCATGGTCGTGTTAAAAATATGCCGGAAAATGAATTTACTTCCTTGCAGCTCTATTTCAGACGCAACTAAGTTCTTAATAGAGCTTTCAACCAAATTGTTTTCTTATTTTGTGACGTCTACACTTTCCTTGACAAACCTAAATCTTATTAGGTTTGTTTATTGGGCTGCTCTAGCTTACGCCAGATTGAGATATTTCACAAAATTGTGTTTAACGAACACTTTTCTTGCTCTAGGTTGCTCCATCTTTTGTTTCATGAGTACGCTCAAAACAAAACTACCCAGCGGGAAAAGGTAATGTTTGGTAATGCATAAAGTAATGTATAGGGGATATAAAATTTTTTATGTATAATGGAATTCATGCATTATTTTTTCTACAGCAATGTCATAGGAAAGTAATGTTTTTGAAAAAAAAACCTTACGAAATACATTACATGGGAAGATTTTTCAAATATTTTTTCATGCGTTACTGTGCTCATGCTTCATTTCATGGATGAAAAAGCTAATGCATTGCCTTCTTTCCCACTGGGTAGAGTAATCCAGATCACAAATTTCTGCTCTAGCTTTTTTATGTAGTAAGTTAGAGCAGAGAAGCAATTGTCAGTCAGGAAAAAATAAATTTTTGAAAACTTCAAAAAAAATACCTTGCAAGAAAATTAATGTTTTTGTTTACGTGAATTTGCATTAATTTTGCAGATTTAAACAAAAAAAAAAACAAATAAAAAGAAACTATCGAGATTCAAATATTTCATGGCATTTCAGCTCTGAGTTGTTCTATTTCTATTTTGATAGCTGCCCTGCTCTGCTCTGCTCTAACCTGCTCTGAATTTTTTTTTGGTCAGTAAATAAACCTATTATGAAGTTTTATTTGTGGAGTAAATCCAATTTATGGGTTGTTCCATATCATTTTTACAACTAAAAAATAGATTGTCCTGAAACATTTTTTTTTATAAACTGGATGCCATATAAATCGACACGTATTTTTTTATTTTCGCATATTATGCGAAATTTCCGAGTAATCATTTTTTAAAGTTTTGATATGCGAAAAAATACGACAATTTTAAGTTCCTTCAAATCATTGTGGTTTTGTTAATAATAGTGTGTACTCTTTAAGTACACAAAAATAAAAAAATAAATTTTTTTTTCATACAATTTTTTTATTTTTTTTATTTTTTATACATAAATATATATAACTAAAAATGGGACTCTTTAAATTTGTCGATTTTAAAACTAAATAAGCTCTACAGTTTGAATAATATCTCCTAAAAATTTCAGAGTGGCAGATTAAGTGGTTTCCGTCCACCAGCCAATTCTTTATAGTCATTGCAGCTCTTTGCTCATATAAAATGCACCTAAAAACAGTAGCATACAATTTGTTTGTGTTTTTTTGTGAAACATTTTGTATGAGTTGAGTTCAACGTAAAAATACATGCTGATTTTTTCTAACGAACCCCCAAGCAAGAAAAAATTATAACTATGTACTTAATTTTAGAATTTTTGTTTATGCATACATATTAGACTTTTATAAAATCGCTCACTGATACGCATAACAGTAACATAAGTGGTATTCGCTCTTTAGTGTATGCAATGTACAATTGTAAGTGTAATTTAGATGAGCGTGAGCGCACCTTGTTATCATGGGGTTACAACAATCAGCTGATTTTTATTTTGATAAAAAAACTACGCACGCAAAATGCCAAGAAGCACATAAAAGAGTAGTTGCCATATGTATAAACAAAAAATCGATCAATTTGAGAAACATAACCTCAAATTCAACTGTCAAAAGCTTACACTGATCTTACACTTACACTACTTGATTTCTACAATCATCTGCAAATGTTGTAGGGTTGTGATAATAGTGCACCATCAATTTCTGAGCGATTTGTTATTGCAATTGTATTTTGTGTACTTTCTAGAGTCTAGAATCTTGTATCTTCACATACACTTAAGAGCGAATACCCCTATTGTTTGTAATAACAATGACTATCAGCTCAAAGTTGGGCATGAAAAAATAACAGGATAGAGATAAATAAACAAATAATAAATGAAATAAAAAAATGAAAATCGCTAGCAACATTTCACGACAAGCCAATTGCATGTTGCCGGTGAAATTCCACGGCTTTGATGACAGTACTTGGCTTTAGAAAGAATTGAATGCAAAGAAGTCTCTTGTACACCCTATGTTTTAGGACGATTACAGGAAGCAAGTGAATTTGTATATGGCGCGCTTTATGAAGCTATTTCCTTCCTTCCATATGAACCACGGGTGTATATTTCCGGTTTTTTGGTTCTTGTACATGGGGAGCAGAAATGTTTGTATGTTATGAAGTTTTATTTGTGGAGTAAATCCAATGTATATATTTCTACGTTAATTTTGTAATTACATATATGTAGGTATTAGAAAGATTTGAATGCAAAATTTTATACATCGGAATGGTAATTCACTGACCAGTTTCCATGCGACCAAGCACTTAGACGTAGTGTTTTATCCATTCTAGCTGGCATCGAACCTACCAGACTGCGTTGACATTGCGTTGTCTTAACGCTCTGAGCCATGTACCCTGCTTGCAATCTTGCATTTATATTCCTTCTAATATTTGCCATGTGCTTTTCTTTCTAATACCTATAATTCATATTCTCTTGTTAAGCCAGCTTCTACAAACATAGCTAAGGCTGCATGCGGTGTCAATTTATTACCTTTTCCCGGACTTATTGAAGCTTTGTATGAGATTTTGTATTCTGCCGCACGTGATGGTGATTCAGCGATTTCTTTCAAAAGTCTAGAGGCGCCCTTTCTTTGCGAAACTCATTTAAAACACATGTGTGTGTGTGTGGATGTGTGTGATGATTGCTGCCGGACGGCCGAAGTCGGTTGCATTGTGAGGCGATTTTGGCCGTTTCGTATCAAAGCACGCCAGTTATTCCTTTTTAGCGATAACTGACGCCAGTTGAAAACCCCAAGTGAGTTCAAGTCATCCTCCACTTGTTGTTTCCATCTCAGTCGAATCCCCCCCCCCCCTTCTATGCTGCCGAATTCGGGTGTCGATACGAAAACCTTCTGTGCTGGAGCCTCCTTGTCCATTCGCACAGCATGATCCAGCCAGCGAAGCCTTTGGACTTTAATTCGCTATTATGGTCAGGTGTGCGTAAAGCTCATCGTTAAATTTCCTTCGATACTCGCCGTTGGCATCACGGAAAGGACCATATACCTTCCGCAAATACTCCAAGGGCCATCTCATCTTCTCTTGACAGTGTCCATGATTCTGAGCCGTACATCAGGGCTGGTATGATGAGAGACTTATAGAGCGTGATCTTCGTTTGTCGACAGAGGACTTCACTTCTCAATTGCCTACTTAGTCCAAAGTAACAGTTGTTGGCAAGAGTGATTCTCCGTTGAATTTTTAGACTGACATTATATTCGGTGTTAATACTGGTTCCCAGATAGACGAAGTCCCTCACCGTTTCAAACTTGTAGCTATCGACGGTGACTTGGCTGCCAAGGCGCAGGTGCGCCGATTCTTTCTTTGATGACAGCAGATACTTCGTCTTATCCTCGTTGACCGCCAGACCACTTTTATCGCTTCTTTATCCAGACCAGAGAAGGAGCGCTTACTGCGCGGTTGTTAAGGCCAATGACATCAATAACATCGGCATACACCAGGAATTGCACGCTCTTGTAAAAGACTGTACCATTGCGGTTTAGCTCTGCTGCTCGGAAGATCTTCTCCAGCATCAGGTTGAAGAAATCGCACGAAAGGTAGTCGCCCTTTCTGAAGCCTCGATTGGTTTCAAATGGCTCAGAGAGGTCCTTCCCGATTCTGACTGAGCTGTTGGTATTGCTCAACGTCATAAGCTTTGCAGGGAAGTCAAATTCAGACATGACAGCATACAGGCAACTCCTTTTTGCGCTGTCAAAAGCGGCTTTAAAATCGACAAAGAGATGGTGTGTGTCATGGGTTTTCTCCAGGATTTGACGTATGGTGAAAATCTGGTCGATGGTAGACTTACCAGGTCTAAAGCCACACTGATAAGGTACAATCAGTTTGTCTACGATGGGATTCAGTCTTTCACACAATACGCTAGAAAGAACCTTATATGCGATATTAAGAAGACTGACTCCGCGGTAGTTGGTGCGGTTAGCGGGATCGCCTTACCATATTCTACATAAGAGCTGATGCATGCTTTTTACCAGCTCTTCGCCTCCGTCTTTGAACAGCTCGGCGGGTAGTCCGTCTTCTCCAGGCGATTTGTTGTTTTAGAGCCGGGATATAGCTATCCTCACTTCATCATTGTCAGGTGGTGGGACGACTTTTCCATCGTCAGGGATTGGAGTGAGGAGAAGTGCTCCCTCCATAATTTAAGTACACTCTGTACGTCGGTTACCTGGTCGCCATTATTGTCCGTATAGGAACTTGCGCCGGTCTTAAAACCTTCCGTCATCCACCGGATCTTTTCATCTTTTCACCTTCCCTGCAAGAATCTTCTACCAGGACAAAAAGCCACCGAAAGAAAATGCATTACCGTGAGTTAAGAAGGCGTCTGTCTTTTCCTGGTAGAATTGGCCCATTTTCTTAAAAAAAAACTATTTGAAATTGTTATTTACAGCTATGCATAGCGTAAAAGTTATCACACGTCAATTACCAATTAAGGTTCTGGCTGAATTGTTCTTACTCCATGTTTCACATAATCTTGCGCTTAATCTATACAAACTTGAAGTTAAACTCAATAAAAAATCTATTTTGAGGAGAAGGAAGTTTACCGGAACAGCTAGTTACATTTATAAAAACATGTCCCATTATAATAAAAAAAATTATCTAATTTTTTTCCCCCCTACAGAGTTTTGGAGACGCTGATGTTTCGGGTGAACAACTTCATGAGATACTTAAAGAAATTGATACTAACATGAACGGACAAGTTGAGCTTGATGAATATCTGCAGGTATGGCACACACATTTTTGCAGCGGACATTTTTAAATGTTGAAACATTTTATATTGCAGATGATGTCTGCTATAAAAACTGGAGACGTGGCATATTCTCGCTTCGCTAGAATGGCGGAGTTAGAGGAACAAAAACATGAGGCTGCTCAACTTAAGCAAAAAATTACTGTTGATCGCTCAGGAGGTGGATTATAAATTCAAGTTCTTTTGACCATGGCTTCATAATTTTTTTGCATGCTTTGTTTATTATATAATTGTAAATCAAATAATGTGTTTTCATTGATAAATATGTACTTATACACATAAATGTGAAAACTTGCATAAAAAAGACGTTAATATATTAAAAGTTGCTTTAATCTATTTTTAGAGATAAATTTTGATTTCAACATTGACTTCAAAGTAATCATAGCTGGGAACTTCGATTAGAATTAGAAATCATTACGATTAGAAAAATTAAGTAATCTAATCATTCGATTTTTTTGATTCTTTAGGCTTATTCCATTTCAAGACAACCGGTCCGCGCGGGACATGATTTTTGATTTCGATGAAAAAATTTTTTTCGGATTTATCGGCCGTTGAAATTGTTAAAATGCAATGAACATTTTTTTCGCCCATTTTTTCTACTCGCAATAACTTTGTCAAAAATTAACCGAATGTCCTATTTTTTTTTTAAATGTTCGTTATTTCTATTCCTTTTATATAAATTTATAAAAAATATTATATAGTTTAAAAATTAATTTTTTTTTTCAGTATTTAGTAAAAATTTATGACTTTTTTCTAAAATTCATCATCATCATTTATTGGCGCTTAACCGCTTAAGCGATTTTGGCCGTTGCATATCAAAGCACGCCAGTCATTCCTTTTTAGCGATAACTGACGCCAATTGGAAACCCCAAGGGAGTTCAAGTCATCCTCCACCTGTTGTTTCCATCTCAGTCGAGGCCTCCCCCTTCCTCTGCTGCCGAATTCAGGCGACGATAGGAAAACCTTCTTTGCTGGAGCTTCTTTGTCCATTCGCATAACATAGCCCAGCCAGCGGAGTCTTTGGGCTTTAATTCGCTGGACTATGGTCAGATCTGCGTATAGCTCGTACAGCTCACCGTTAAATTTCATTCGATACTCGCCGATGGCATCACGGGAAGGACCATAAATCTAAAATTAATATCTCAAAAAAGGTAATTTTTTTTGTTTTGAAATTTTTTCTATACTGAGTCAACAGTTTATATTTCAACTTGGCTAAATGCCTATTAGCCAAAATTCGTTGTTTTCGAAATATGAATTTTTGAATATTAAAGTTTTTTTCCACCCATATATTGACGCAATGCATATTATCTTTGTCAAAAATTAACCGATTCTCTGTTCACTCAATATAGAAAAAGTTTAAACAAACAAAAGATTACAGTTTCCGAGATATTAATTTTTGAAAAAAAGTCATAAATTTTTACTAAATACTAAAAAAAAATTGTCTTTTTTTAACTATATGCTATTGTTTATGAATTTCTATTCAAGTAAAAGTAAAAACGAACATTTCAAAAAAAAAATCATTTATTCAACCGCCATTTGATCCAAAGACGCACAGTCATGTGTCGAAGATTAAGTAAAAAATTGGAAAAATTAATTTAGGGACTAGAACTATATTTATATTTAAAAAGTTGGATTGAATTATTGACGTTTAAGAATAAATAAATAAATCAAATAAAAATAAAATAAAAATGTGCCATGAAAGGTTTCTCAAGTTAGAAGAGAAGCTCGGCATTGGATTAGGTGGTCCAATCCTAGAACATCGCCATGTTAATTGGAATTGGATTTTTATTGAAGTAAAATAGGTACCTACTCCAACGTTTTTACAGGGATGGTAGCATCAACTCGCCGCGTCTGAAGACATTAGCAACCCCAAAAGAGAATTGCTGATAAAAGCAACACCGAGTCTTTGCGTTGAAAACAGTAATTGTTTGCAAAACATTGCCGAAAAACGTGATGCTCTATTATAAAAGGTAACACTGCCGCGACTATTCCCTGCAAAAATCTATAGTACTCTATTTCCTATCCAAAGAGTACTCCAATTCGAACATCAGAGTACTCCAAATGTAATCCTTTTTCATATAAAAATTGTGCTCCAATTAACATTGCGATGTCCTAGGACTGGACCACCTACTCCAACCTTAGCTTTGTTTCTGCTACTCCATGTACTTTGCAATGTACTCCAATGTTGTTACTCCTTGGAGTATATACTGTCAGAGCGATAGTGTCGTGATTTTCGTCGATAAGGCAGGAGCAATGATCGGCTTTCAAAAAGCTGAAGGTGGCCCGATGAGGTATACAAAGGATTACTATTGGAGTACTCCAATATCAAAAAATTGGAACACATAATCCAACGATTTTTGCAGGGTTGGGGCTCGAACACACCCTTTGTTTTGCTTACACAATGTATATTATACATATGTACATATGTATGACCTCCTGTACCCTGTGGTTAAATCTCTAATTCACAGGTTAAATTTATTTACGATTTAAAAATTCCTTTGAAAAGCAAACTAATTTGTATTTAAAAGTGGATTTGAAAGCAAAAAAGGGGTCGAAAACACGCAACTCTGAACCAAAGTTTATGTCAAAGTAAGAGCTTGCACTAAATTTTATTTATTTACCCTTTCTGGGACTAATATAGTAAGAGACTGTTTATTTTATGGGCAATTTAAGTTTTATAGAGCTTTAAATAAAGTGTGGTAAATTCTCGAGCTTGCGTGGTAGAAATCAAAACGTGGTAAAAGTCCGAACACTGCATGTTTCATTTCCATTTATTACAATTTCTTTTTTGTTCCTACGAGTGATGCCAACCAATCCACAAACACTAAGTAAGCAGGGGGGTCACTCTGTTCTGCGGCCTTTGGTTATTTTCTTGCTTGGGTTGGCATCACTGTTGTAAAACTAACCGCAAGTTGACAATTTTCATTGCATACTTCAAGTGAAGGCTCTTGGCCTATGCTTTTACCCATACCATTTCTTTTTATTTGGCGCCTAACTGTATGCTATGAAGCAAACACTTGTACTTGCAAAAGTTATTTGTACCTATATATATACCTTTTATGTGTATTGAAATATGTGTGCATGCGTGTGCATATGCAAAATCACGTCCGTATAAACATAATTTTATTAGTTTAATTGAAGTTTTCTTACAAAATATTTTTTTTATTAATTTTGCGAAATAAGCGCCAAAATAAACATGTTTTTCGATTAGAAAGGCAAGTATACTAATAGCTCTACAATAATTTACAAGAATATGTTTAAAAATTTAATTTTATTCAAAATTGTTTAGCGGTGCGATAGCGGTTCGACTGCGTTTTGTTGTAGGAAGACAAATCCGAATGTACAAAGCAATTGACACTTCACTTTCGCGATACAGAGTGTACGCGATTCGATAGGGAAAAAATGAATGCGAAAAGGGAAAAAACAAATCCGAAAATGTCAATTTACGTTGCGATAGTTGAGTTACAGAGTGTCGCTAAGGCAAATGCGAAAAAATTTTCTTTCGCATCGCGATACAGAGTGACCCCCCAGCACTTAGCAATGCTATAGCAATACAGAGTACCATTTGCTTATCGCATCGCATTTGACTTTCGAATCGCATTGACTTTCGAATCGCAATACAGAGTGACCCTCCTGCTTCACGTAAAAATGATACGAAAATATACTAGCATTTGTATATGTAATTGTTTCGTTCTAAAATGAAATGAACCGCGTTACAGTTGACACTCAAGTTCGGGCGAGCTGTGAATTTACATATATAAGCAAAAATAATTAACATAAAAACAATTGTAAAAGTAAAGTGAAAACAGCAGCGCAAGTGGAATTGGTGCTTCATCTGGGGGGCCACTCTGTATTGCGATTCGAAATTCAATGCGATTCGAAAGTGAAATGCGATGCGATAAGCAAATGGTACTCTGTATTGCTATAGCATTGCTAACAGTGCTGCGTTGTGCGGCCTTTGGTTATTTTCTTGCTTGGGTTGGCATCACTGTTGTAAAACTAACCGCAAGTTGACAATTTTCATTGCATACTTCAAGTGAAGGCTCTTGTCCTATGCTTTTACCCATACCATTTCTTTTAATTTGGCGCCTAACTGTATGCTATGTTGCAAACACTTGTACTTGCAAAAGATATTTGTACCTATTTATGTGTATTGAAATATGTGTGCATGCGTGTGCATATGCAAAATCACGTCCGTATAAACATAATTTTATTAGTTTAATTGAAGTTTTCTTACAAATTTTTGGTAATTATTTTGTAAATTTAAAAGTTAAACAAAATATTTTTCAAAAAAAAAAGGATTTTTTTTATTAATTTTGCGAAATAAGCGCCAGAATAAACATGTTTTTCGATAAGAAAGGCAAGTATACTAATAGCTATACAATAATTTACAAGAATATGTTTAAAAATTTTATTTTATTCAAAATTGTTTAGCGGTGCGATAGCGGTTCGACTGCGTTTTGTTGTAGGAAGACAAATCCGAATGTACAAAGCAATTGACATTTCACTTTCGCGATACAGAGTGTACGCGATTCGAAAGGGAAAAAATGAATGCGAAAAGGGAAAAAACAAATCCGAAAATGTCAATTTCCGTTGCGATAGTTGAGTTACAGAGTGTCGCTAAGGCAAATGCGAAAAAATTTTCTTTCGCATCGCGATACAGAGTGACCCCCCTGTATTGCTATAGCATTGCTAACAGTGCTGCGTTCTGCGGCCTTTGGTTATTTTCTTGCTTGGGTTGGCATCACTGTTGTAAAACTAACCGCAAGTTGACAATTTTCATTGCATACTTCAAGTGAAGGCTCTTGTCCTATGCTTTTACCCATACCATTTCTTTTAATTTGGCGCCTAACTGTATGCTATGTTGCAAACACTTGTACTTGCAAAAGATATTTGTACCTATTTATGTGTATTAAAATATGTGTGCATGCGTGTGCAATTTACAAGAATATGTTTAAAAATTTAATTTTATTCAAAATTGTTTAGCGGTGCGATAGCGGTTCGACTGCGTTTTGTTGTAGGAAGACAAATCCGAATGTACAAAGCAATTGACACTTCACTTTCGCGATACAGAGTGTACGCGATTCGAAAGGAAAAAAAATGAATGCGAAAAGGGAAAAAACAAATCCGAAAATGTCAATTTCCGTTGCGATAGTTGAGTTACAGAGTGTCGCTAAGGCAAATGCGAAAAAATTTTCTTTCGCATCGCGATACAGAGTGACCCCCCTGTATTACATTTACGAAGGAGTAACTGTAATAAGATATAGTTCCTGCGAAATGCATAATAAAAGTTTGTCAAGAAAGTAATTTTATGTGCTTCTAAAAGTTTTAAGTTTGTCACCTTATCAAATGTATATAAGTGTTTATTTAAAAAATGTTAATAAATTGATTTAAAATAATACCATTTTTATGTGATTCTCATTTACAATAAAAAGTTTTAGAATTTAGATTCAATGTACATATACATGATGGTCATGTTCATTTTACGTTTCATGTCAATTATCCGTGAGAATGCTTTCAATAATACATGATGGTCAAGTTCATTCTACGTTTCATGTCAATTATCCGTGAGAATGCCTTCAGTAATACCAAAGAGAATATATCAACAAGAGCCACCACTCGTTATGAAAGCAACGAACAAGATGGCTGCCGTTTTCTTTCAGGGTTTCGGTAATTTTGATATAAATATGTTATTGTCTAATCGAAACAAAATGTGTAAAAGAAAATAGACGAGAACTGAAATAACACAAGAGTCGAAACAAAAATTTAGCAGCTGTCGTATTTACAAAACTGAGGAAAACAAAATTACCGAAACCCTGAAAGAAAACGGCATCCATCTTTTTCCTTGCATTTATAACGAGTGACGGCTCTTGTTGATATATTCTCTTTGGTAATACATGATGGTCATGTTCATTCTACGTTTCATGTCAATTATACGTGAGAATGCCTTCAATAATACATGATGGTCATGTTTATTCTACGTTACATATCAATTATACATGAGAATGCCTTCAATAATACATGATGGGTGATATTTTCGAAATTGTAAAATTGACATTTTTTCTTTTCATTTGGTAAACAAAAAATCTTAATTTTACGGTGGTTTTTGATATTTTTTCTTTCGATATGCGATATTTAAAAGACTGATTCCGCGGTAGCTGGTGCGGTTAGCGGGATCGCCTTTCTTGTGGATTGGGCAGAGCACACTTAAGTTCCAATCTGGAGGCATGCACTCGTCCGACCATATTCTGCTTAAGAGCTTATGCATGCTTTTTATCAGCTCTTCGCCTCTGTGTTTGAATAGCTCGGCGGGTAGTCCGGCTTTTCCAGGTGCTTTGTTGCTTTTGAGCCGGAGTATAATTATCCTCACTTCATCATAGTCGGGTGGTGGGACGATATTTCCATCGGCAGGGATTGGGGTATCAGGTTCAACGTCTCCCTCGCAACTTAGCAATGAGGAGAAGTGTTCCCTCCATAACTTAAGCACACTCTGTACGTCGGTTACCAGGTCGCCATTATTGTCCTTGCAGGCATTTGCCCCGGTCTTAAAACCTTCCGTCATCCGCCGTTCCTCACACTCACGTCTTTCGGCCTCACGTTTCTTTTTTTCTGAAAAGGCGTCTCTCTTCGTTCTTCGCCTCATGATCCTCACGATAGCGTTGCCAATGGCACGGTGGAGCTACACTGAGAGAAAAATCTACAAGAAACGGCCGTCAAATTAACAGTAAACCCTGTCATTTTTGGTCCAACAGTGGGTAATATCAATTTTGAAAGTGACCCCCTATCATTCTTCGAATATACTATCATATTGAGATGAATTACTGTAACTTTGATAGTGGGAACTATCATATTGACATGAATTACTGTAAATTTGAAAGTGGACTCATATCATTAATTGATATTTTTCAAAAATCACATGTTTTTACTACCAATTTTACAGTAAATACTGTAATATTTACAGTATTACCATAATCGCTTTGAAAGTGGTTTTGATATGTTACTTTCAATGTGCACTTTCAACCTTTTTATTTCAGTGTATGTCTGCCGTCGATCACGACATGATCAATCTGGTTTCTTGTCGTGTAAGGAGCAGTGATCATATGTCGGTTCAAGTTGATCATAAAAGGAGTTCTTCTCTACATCGTCCGTCTCCTCAGTAGGCGCGTAGGCACAGATAAATGTTATGAACCTAGCCTTGATGCGGATCGCAGTTAGACGCTCGTTCACGGGTGTGAACGCTAGTACTTGGCGGCGCAGTCTCTTTCTCACCACGAATCCTACACCACGCGCTTTGCCGCGTGTCTGGCCGCTATGGTAGACGTCACAAGGTCCGATGGTCGTCTTGCCATGCCCCGTCCATCGCATTTCCTGTAAGGCGGTGACGCCGGCCTTTACATTAACGAGGACATCAACCAGTCAGGCAGCGGTACCTTCCCTTGAAAGTGTCCGCACATTTCAGGTACATGCCCTAATATCCTCTCGTAGTCCTTAATTCGTTTTGCCGGGTCGTCAACATTAAAGGAGGTCCTCATCCGAGGCCTTGGTTTTTTCGTTTTCAATGGAATAGAGGTTTTTACGTGACGGGTCCGAAACCCAGCACACAGCCCGTTTTCGGGGTTTATGGTAAATATTTACACATTTATATAGCGAGCCGCTTGCTCCAAGACAGACGCCCGCTTACAGCCGCACCTTATGGTGAACAGACGCTGTAAAAAAGACCTCGGTGAGCCCTTAAAGCAAGTATGTCAGAGTGGCCCCGCCGGGGCTCCCTCTCTTTCTGCCGCCAGCCTAGATAGCTCATGTTGCCCAGAGTGCACGAACGAGCACGCAAGGGTCGGGATTGGGCAAGGTTACACAGCAACTACACCCCATTACACTCCTTGTAAAACAAAATACTTATTGTAAAATAAAATAATATAATCGAGCCTTAACAGCCATTTTAGTGTAACCAACACAAATACAAGAAGTTTACAGAACTCATGGACAACTTAACTCAATCTTTCATGACCCATTACACTCCGAGGTAAAGTGTTGATTCTTTCCACGCTCGGCGTTGTCACGCGCAAAGTTGCCAAGGCAGTGAGAAAAATTTTTATACCACGGAAATAGTTTCCATCGCAGTACTCCAATAGCTTTAAAAGCTCGGGTGATTTTTCATCGACGATATTTTCGCACACCACAACCTATATTCTGCCTTTACTGCTGTTGATGATATGTGATCTTCGAAGAATGGCGCTAAGCTGCCAAGCTCATCTGCTTTACTTACATCAGCGAATCCTGGAAGCAGCAGTTGTAAGCTTCGTATAATATCTTCGTTTTCTAAAAATCCTTCCGTTAGGTTTTCAAGTAATGAATCGATGCATAAAATACGCGATTCTGAAATACGCTTCACTCGACGTTGTTCCCGGGTTAGCTCGACACAACGAGACGAGAGGCGACGCGACCAAAAAGTTGCCTATTTGATCAACTATGTTGTGTCGCGTGGTGCTGCTGTCGCTAGGTGTGCCCGTACCTTTATGAGTCATTGTCATTTTGGTCATTGTTGTTCTAACTAGACTCCCCTACTAGACGGGCCTAACCATGGTTATAAATACTCACTAAGCCATACAAGCAAAATTTTTTGTTTTTACACACACTCTCAAAGCCATCTGTCAAGGGTTGCTTTTTCTTCTTCTTTGATATCGCGAGAAAATTGCAAGTGCGCAGTTACTAAATTTATAAAAAGTTTAAAAGGAGTTTTGCAGTGAAATTACACCTAATTTGCACAGATATGGCAAGTAATACCTGGGTGACCGAGCTTGCTCGGTAATATCAATTTAACGCTAACTTAACTTACCCAAAATGACCCTAAAATAATCCTAAAATGATCCCAAAAAGTTCCTTAAATGTTCCCAAAACGATCCGAACTTGAACCCAAAATGACCCAAAAACAAAGAGTATAGTCTTAGAATCAATCATACCATCTATATGCCAAATTTCATCCCAATCGGTCAAGCGGTTCTCGAGATAGTAGCGGCCTACAAATATACAAATATACTCCTGTAAGGTGGCAACCCTAGGTGGCAACCCTACTTGAAAATATTTTAGTTGGTATGCCAGCGAAAATACCTTCCATTTGATAACCATATTGGCATATCTAGCTCCATAAATAAAAAAAATTTAAATAGGTGGCAACCCTGTAAACCGCCCCAAGTGACAACCCCAAAGTGTATAGTCTTAGAATCAATCATACATCTATATGCCAAATTTCATCCCAATCGGTCAAGCGGTTCTCGAGATAGTACCGGACCTACAAATATACAAATATACTCCGGTAAGGTGGCAACCCTAGGTTACAACCCTACTTGAAAATATTTTAGTTGGTATGTCAGCGAAAATACCTTTCATTTGATACCCATATTGGCATATCTAGCTCCATAAATAAAAAAAAAATTTAAATAGGTGGCAACCATGTAAACCGCCCAAGTGGCAACCCAAAAGGTATAGTCCTAGAATCAATCACCGAAACAGGCAAAGCACAACTCAGCGAAGAGTAAGGTTTAAAGAAACCACGAATACCAAAGACCCCGAGAAACCGGAGACGCCACACGATTCAGAGCAACCATCGACATCCAAAGTGGCAATGCAAATGCTAAGAGCGCGACAGCAAAGAGACTGTAACAAAGTAGAAAGATGTGGCTCATCATTGATAAGGGAAACACCAACTAATAGTCCACAGGTAGAATCCCCACCGGCAAACGAGCAATTGATCGTCGAAGAGATACAGGGTGAAGCATCGACAATAGAAATCGGGATGCAAATGGCAGCGGAGTACACCAATAACATGGCCAACCAACAAAACCGCGAAATAACCGATTATTTCGTATCCTTTCAATTTAGGACACGCACGAAAGACCAAAAACACGTAACACGCCAATGATAAGCACAACAAAGCAGCCCCTCAGACACAGGGCAATAGAGTTTTCAGCGAGGTCCCAAATATAATGTACAATACCGATCACAAACGGTAACTTAAGTACATAGTCCCACAAAATAGCATTTACGCACATTTCATGCTCTAAACCCAAATATAAACAGTGGTGACGATCACCTGACATCACACGGCGAATCAGCACCACAAAAGAACAAAACGGTAACGAGAATAACGTAGAGAATAATTGGAATTGTCCTGTTAGTGCCCAACCAAAGATTTTGAAAACAGAAAAACACCCAATAACAACGCTGTTAGGACTGAGTTCTGCTGGGAAAACCACCGTTTGACCGCAGTAGAAAGTTTCGTATATAAGCAGGCCGTGACGCCCAGGACGACCAAACGTTTTAATTATGAGTGACCGCGCAGTTATAAAGTACTCCTGCGAGAAAGCCATCGACGGCTCCCTCCGCCTAAAGCTAAGGCGGCTTGCCGAGCAGCAGCAACCACAGGTCGTGAACCAAGGGGCCGAAGACAAAGAGGAAGGTACCCAGGAGAGGTACGATACCGAGGACGAGCAAATGTCCGAAGAAGAAGACACCCAGGAGAGTTACGATACCGAGGACGAGCAAATGTCCGAAGAAGAAGACACCCAGGAGGGGTACGAAAGTGAGGACGACAGCAACCACAGCAACAACGACAGCACCTGCACCGAGGCATTCAGCCAAGTATATGCCGCCGACGACGAAGACGAGGTACCGACGAGCCCGGTCGAAATTTCGGACAGTGAGAGCCAAATTCAGAGCTCGACCTATAGCGACGAGGAGGACCAGATCCGACATATGGCTTGGAGGAGGAAGGGCATGGTGGCACGGTAGTCCTAGGGTCGACCCCAATCCTGATCTCGTCGGAGAGCGAGCCAGAGCCCGACGACGACGAACCGTTCCGGCCATGGGTCTGGTTGTCCATCCGCCAAGCAGACGACGAGGGAGTACGTGGCGATGGTTATATAGAGCGGACGCGGAGGGTGACGATGAGGGCCCGGCTACACTATGCCGACCCGGTTAACCAGCCCGCCGTACCAACAGGTGTACCCGCAATCGAAGACGGAGAAGAAGCCGGTGGCAGCGATACGCTGAGCTTAGCGGCCAGCAATGGCCTAACCGGGGATGGCAGTAAAGACCCCCCGGATGAAGTAGTCGAAGAAATAGAGGAGTGGTTGAGAGGCTCGACGGGCCCCACGGCAGGCGCATGTCAAAACCAGTCGGGGATCGAACCCCT
The DNA here is from genome assembly GCA_964058755.1 of Campiglossa producta. NCBI lineage: Eukaryota > Metazoa > Arthropoda > Insecta > Diptera > Tephritidae > Campiglossa > Campiglossa producta. The sequence goes on along the minus strand of CAXKVI010000004.1, from coordinate 40,956,832 downwards.
TCCCAAGGAGTTGGCGACCGACATCGAGGCACACCTAGGTAGCGACCAGGCCCAGAGGAGGAAGAGGTCATACAGACGGGATGTCGGAGGGCGAGTGTTTCGGGTCCGGATCACAAGAACCGGCCTCGTAACCATCAGTTTAATGACCGCCAGTGAGGGAGGCATGTGAAGACCCCAACCCAAAAAAAAAAAAAACAAAAAAAAAAAAAAAATATTTTTGAATTTTAATGAAGTTTACCTACATATACATGTAATTAATGAAATACAGCCAATATTTATATTTTGCACATAGGATGTTGTGCAGATAATTAGTTAATTGTTTATTAATACTGGAAATTTCAGCCTTAAATACGAAGGGCCCAGCGCCAACATGGAAGAATACGGTTACAATAAGCCTTATTTCAAATAATAATAAGTCTTATTGCGGTAGGTGAGGGGGAGGGTGAGGGCCCCCATCCGAAGGCTTCGGAGCCCTCACAACATTTATACATACGCTCCATAAGCTCAAATGAAGTACGAGCTGTTTTATGAACAATACTGGATTTTTAGATTTTTAAACATACGCCTTTTTGCACAAGGAAATATACTTAGATGTTATACTTATCAATTTTTATGCAAAACATTGAAATCTGATAATTTGAACATAAGCCATTTCTTAAATTAAGTACATACGCGGTTCTGCACAAACGACATATACTTATACTTTATATATAGCCATTTATATGAAGTATACTGAATTTTTATATTTTTGCACATATGCCATTTTACACGTCAAGCGCATACACGCTTTTCTACAAAAATATATACTCATGCTTATATGTACATACAAGCATACAATCTACATAATTATGTACATATTTTGCTAATGAAATCTAATTTGTACAATATTAGGCACACCCTGATGTATGTTTGTAAAATAGAAGATTTTTACCGGAATATCAGCGGCCCAACATGAGCAAATATTCTTGTTGACAATAACCGAAATTTTACACAAACAAGTTACCAGCATTCCAACTAGCAAAAGGGTCGGTCACCAACCCAAACAGCTTTCCTTGGCTACATACAGCCGCATGCCTACATAATAGATCATCCGATGCAGCGGACATAGCATAAATAAGAGAAGGAAAATGCATTGTTAGCACGGCAATAACAATAGGCGTTGGGAATGCAGCAAAATGAACAAGTAACTTCCCTACTAGACATATATCAGTCATTTGAATAGTCAAATGTCAGGTATGGCTGAATGAAATCTATTTCAGGCCGTAGTGCAAAGTTTCATTCAGGTTTTCAAGAGCGACATTACAATCCTGAATAAACAATTTGTATACGTGTATGGTTTTGCATCTCTCTCTCACTAATGAAATTTCGCATAAGGCTGTCCTTATCTTTGCCTGGGCGCTTTCCACTCATCCGTGATATAGATGTCAGCCAGGCATGAGTAAACAAACATTAAAAACAACAACAACAACAAGACACCTACAACAACAACAAGACACCTACAACAAGCCACCTATATAGATAAAATCAGACCCGATTTTAAGATTTTATATTTATTTTCCACTATTATTATGGTACATTGGCATATTATATTACATACACTGCATCCACCAATTGCAAATCTCGGCGTTAAACTGTTTCTAACCAATCCTGAACGTCGCTACTCAGCCAATATTTGTTCACATTGCACGCTACGATGTCAATTACGATGTACGTGATCGTGCACATTTCTTACGTCAATCCATATTCCCAGCCGATGGCCGCACAACTGTTCTATCGGAAGATACACCCAAAATATGTTTATCCTCAAATCCTAAACCACTAAAATATATTCAAGCTTTCGTTCCAAGTGGCCATCGTATTCAAAATCAGCAACAGTAATTTACGACCACAGCTGGTTTTGGAGCGCAAAACACAAAATAAACATTCAAAATAAATTTTTTATATTTTCAAAAAATAAAATTGACGAAAAAATTAAATTTTTTTTCTTTTGACACGAAATTTCAGAATTTGTTTTTGTCAAATGACCCGAACAGCCAAACTAAAATGGAAGAGAAAAAGATTTTTTGTCATTATGTAGGTGTTGTCAAAAATGTTGTAAGTGTATTGGAGTTTCCTACAGCATACTTTAGCAGGGTTATACATATTGACGTCACCAATATTTATGTGAATAGCAGGCGAACAGCTGATGGAATTCAATGGGGGCATTCCAAAAGGAAGTAGTGGCAGTATAAAAACTGTTAGAAAATATGATACAAATTATATACATTAAGGCGCCTCGCCAAAAAAAGTTGCAGTGTTTCCACCGGAATTTTAAAATTCACTCTTTTCTAAGGACTCTCCCAAAATATTTCGAAAAATATTAAGATTTACTGGAGCTAAACCGCGTTAAAAAAACGCTAAAAATATCCTTTTTTATATATAAAAAGAGTATGAAAATATATTTTTTAATAAAAATCACATGGGATGATGAATTAGCTGGAGTACAAAAAGTAAGCATAAAAAAGTTTGTAAATTTGGTAACTGTATAACTGTGTGCTAATATTCGCAATGTGAAAAAATTGGGCCAAAAAGGGTTAAATTTTGCAGAAATGCCAACGTCTCGAAAATACCTTTCAAATGATACCCTAATCGTCCAAATACGTCAACAATTGGCTGAGTTATTAAAGTTTTCCACAAACCTACCCCTCGAAATATGACCAAAAACAGCATCATACATCTCAATATTTGGATTGCGTTTATAAAATTTTCAAACTTTTTTATGCTTACCTTTTGTACTCCAGCTAATTCATCATCTCAGGTGCTTTTTATTAAAAAATATATTTTCATACTCTTTTTATACATAAAAAAGGATATTTTTAGCGTTTTTTTAACGCGGTTTAGCTCCAGTAAATCTTAATATTCTTTCGAAATATTTTGACGAAGGTCTTAGAATTGTTACGTAACTGCCTGGTGCGGGAGAGGAGGAGTGGCGGGTCGGCATGGTTGTAGCCCGGCTGAGGCTCGTCGGCATTGGGGCGCAGTTCTTGCCACTTCTCCTTTCCCAACAGTCACGAAGCAAAATTAGAGTTCATGCCTGGGGAAAGAATATATGCAAAAAAAGGAAATAGTGATATAGAAAAAGCGGGAGAAAACCTGTTCGAGTCAGGTGGAGCCTTCCCACCCCTCCTGTTCACGAGATGTGAACAGCCTTTGGACTCTACTATGGCTCCGCTTCCCGAGTAGAGTCCCCTTAAACCTGACTAATGTCCGTCTATGTGTACTTACTTCGTTTTCATACTTGCCTCAACTACTCCAACTTACCATCGGTTGCCACGAGGGCAACACCTGCACCAACAAATATATGTCTTTAGTCAGACATGTTATGGACTCAAGTAACTATAGCAAGGAAAATCTTCAACCCATAAACTTCAAAGACAATTTTTTTTGGAATTAACAATTTCAATAATTAACAACTTTATTCCAAATTATTCAAGAAAGAAATAAACCCTTACGCTAACTAAACATTCATTCTTAATACAAAAGTTACTAATAATTATTTTCTAATCCTAACACTTAAAAGATATTCAAAATTTTAACAACTTCAAAAAAAATCTTAGAATTCAACCAGCCTAATGTGTATCTAGTTATTTGTGCACAGGCACACATTTAAATATAATTAAATATGTATGGAAGTATTTGCGCTCCCTCTCTCTAAAATTTGTAAACAAACTATATATATATATCCCTCGTGAAGGGTGGATACCTTGCCGCGGTACGAGGGCTTAAGTCGATAGCCACAGGGCTACGCTGCCCTTGTGATCATAGCTCCGTACGGCACTTCATCACGAGAGCAGCCTAGCCTCTCTGGCGCGACGACAAAGATCTTCCCCCTCCCAATCCAGGGTGTTATGCGAAACCGTGCCCATTGGACGTTTGCAGCCGGGAGGCAAATCGTGGCTGTATTTGAACGGAGCCTCTCTGACACCGGGTCGCCTCAGAGAGTAAGCATGGCCTTACCGCGGTACGGGGCTCTGCCGCGGCGGACGACACATTTTCCCCTACTCTTCCCTTGACCCTAAGCTGGCCTTGTCCGGCGATGGGTCGTACGAACAAGATGAACTCGAATAACCTGAATAAAAACGAAAAATCTAAAAAACAAACAACGCCAAATTTCACTCCTCAGCAAAGGAGAGCTATGGAGGAGCAGGCGAGGAAGCAACAACAACGCCGGAGGACAACCTCCGTTCCACAATCAAGGGGGGGATCGACAGCGATGGCAACTACGAGTCGGTCAACCAACCCTCTATCGAATAAGATTGACTTGATGGGAGCTAGCACCAGTGCGGTTGCCAACGCAGCTAAGCGGACAACGGCGGATGCTAAACTCCCATCAACCGCTGATATGAAAACCAGTATCTTTACGTCTGTGGCAGCGGTCTCACGACCTGGCCTCGGAGTTTCGAAGGAGAAGGAAGCTGCAACTGAGATGTCGGCAAGGAGAGCGACCGCGATGGCAACTACGGGTCCGCACTCCAGGGAGACATCTCCCCGCCGCTTCACATACCACGAGAAAAGATTGGCTGCAAAGATCCTGAAGAGGTATGAAGGGGTACCGCAGGAATCACTGTCGCCGAATTCCAGTAAATCTGTAGAGCTAGCGAAAGCTGTGATACCGGATTTCCAAAATTCGTACATGCCAAAGAGGTTAAAAGTTAACCCTTTCAAGCGCCAGAGATCGGATCTGGAGTTTATTCCCCCTCCCAAGCGGCATCAGAATACCTCTGGAGCGGGCAAACTAAGCTTTGCTGAGGTAACCAAGGACAGGATCCTTATAGGCGTCCTTGACCGAGGCAATGACCGTCTGGCCATCCCCAAGGACCGGTGGCGTTACGTGCGAAATGAACTCGGCAACATTCTTCTCAACGTTGCTCCGGAGTTTCCGGGTAGTTCGGCACGAGTAACGGATGCGGGTTGGCACCAGGGTCAAATTAAATTACTCGCATGCGAGGATGCAAAAACCGTAGCACTGTACAAGGCAGCAGCTGCTAAACTGGGTGAAGTCTACCAGGGCGCAAAGATAGAGGTCGTCGACTGGAAGGACATTCCAGCTCGTCCAAGGGCAAGGGCGTGGATTCCGGCCATCCCTGACGAACCCGAGAGAATACTCGGGATGCTACGGCTAATGAATCCGTCCCTCCCAACGCATGACTGGAGTGTCAATCTGGTCGGGGATGCGGTAGGGCCCGACAGACAGGTGGTGTTCACCATGAATAAAGAGTCAATCGAGCCCCTCAAAAGGTGCAATGGCCTAGTACACTACAGCGTAGGCCAGATCGTTATCCACGTATATCGTGGTGATGCTCAGCGCGCTGCCTTCTCGGCTGCTCCGGGGGAACCGGAAAACTTATTACCAGAAGAGGAAGCGGAGGATTCCGATGCGGAAAGCATGTTATCCGCCACGTCTCTTGGCGATAGTGCTGTGAACAACTCGGAGATGGAGGACAGCCTACAGGACGAGGAAGTCCTCGACGTCACGGTGGTAGCAGCCAACGCTGAGCGACTAACATCTAACGCTACAGGCAGCAGGACTCCTGCAACGCCACATCGGGCAGTTAATCGGAACAACTCGTCGTTGATAGGCAACCTCCGGGATGGAGCAAACCTCGACGATATGGGGACGGCAGGGAAGTCTGTGCGCTCTCATGTTGGTGGTGCTTCAGATTAATTTGCACAAATCTAAAGTGGCTTCGGCTGCTTTAAGTAGTCGTCTTTCTAAAGGCGACGTGGATGTGGTCCTCATCCAAGAACCCTGGGTCAATAGCTCGAGAATCTGCGGATTGGGGACTAAGGGCTTCAAGCTCATTCGAGCCAGCGAGGAGAGCAAAGTCAGAACGTGTATTTTGGTCAAGTCTGAGTTGAACTCCTTTCTCCTACCTAACTACACCAATGGTGATATTACCGCTATCAGTCTAACGGTCGACAGCACCCGCCTGACGGTGGCGTCGGTCTATATGCCCTACGACGCCGAAGAACCCCCACCACAAACGGAGGTGAAAGACCTGGTGTCAAATTTCTGCACGGGTAATCTTATTATTGGAGCGGACGCTAATGCTCACCATGTCCAATGGGGGAGCTCCGACATCAATGCCAGGGGCGAGTCTCTGTTTGATTACCTCTTAACAACCAACCTGGTGATTTGCAACGTGGGTAATGAGCCTACTTTTATCACTAAGACCCGCAGGGAGGTCATAGATCTCACTATCTGTAGTGAAGGCGCTTATGAGTGGGTCAGAAAATGGCGGGTTCTGGAAGAACATTCTTTCTCCGACCACCGTTACATAGAAATGGTTTTAGACTTTATTGTAGAACAACCAATCATGAAGCGCAATCCACGTAACACTGATTGGCAGTTACACAATGAAATTTTAGACAGAGACCTACCAGTACTGCCCTCACAAGCCCCCTCATCAGTAGAGGAGCTGGAGGATCTTGTTACTACATTTACATCGGCGCTCTCAAATGCTCTAGGACAGGCTTGTCCAGTGCCAAAACCACGCGGTAAACACAGGCCACATTGGTGGTCCTACGATTTGGACTCGCTCCGAATATCATGCCGGAAACAATTTAACAAGGCCAAGAGCTTCGGCTCTGAGCCTCATTGGCATGAATATAAAGCTAAACTAAGGGCCTACAAAAAAGCTCTGAGACAGGCGAAGAGAACCTCGTGGAGAAATTTCTGCACTGGCGTCGAAAAGGTCGACGACACAGCGAGACTTAGACGAGTCCTCTCGAAAAGTCAAACAACCATCAGCTATTTGCGAAAGCCTGACGGATCCTGGACCAGCACGGAAGAGGAAACCCTTGAGCTGCTCTTGAATACACATTTTCCGGGGAATCTGCATGATGCACCACTAGCACCTGCAACAAACCTGGCAGTAAATATACCCATCACTGAGGAAAGAGTAAGGTGGGCAGTTAAGAGCTTTGAACCGTATAAGGCTGCCGGGCCGGACGGGATTATCCCCGCGCAACTTATAAACACGTTGGAGACATCAGCTAAATGGCTGGTATTTCTCTTCACAGCCTGCCTGGCTCTCAACCACATTCCGGGCTCCTGGAGAAGCGCCACGGTAGTGTTTATCCCTAAGGCTGGGAAGGCATCCCACTACGAGCCAAAAGATTACAGACCGATCAGTCTCTCGTCCTTTGTACTCAAAACCTTTGAGAGGATACTAAGCGACTACCTTTCAACGACTATTGATAGCAACCTTATCTCTAGCTATCAGCATGCATACACCAAGAGTAAATCAACAGAAACTGCTCTGCACAGCCTAGTATCTGTCATTGAGAAATCGCTGTGTGAAAAGGACTACTGTCTCGTGGCCTTCTTAGATATTGAGGGGGCTTTCAACAATATAAGCCCGGAGGCGATCAACTCCGCTCTAACTAATCTGGGCGTAGATAGACCTCTAACTGGTTTAATTGACCAACTTCTAAGAGGAAGGAAAATAGCTTCTTCACTTGGTACGGTCGAGTTATCACGCTATGTCACAAGGGGAACGCCCCAGGGTGGTGTTCTTTCCCCGCTTTTATGGAACCTCACAGTCAACTCGTTGCTACGTGACACAAGCTGGGGGGGCGGGAAGATAGTGGCATACGCAGACGATTTAGCTATTGCATTCAGAGGCAAGTTCCCACAAACTCTGTGTGACCTGATGCAAGTAGCACTGCGAGAGGTTTCGAGGTGGTCCTCTCGCTGCGGACTTAGTATCAACCCGGGGAAAGTGGAACTTGTCCTCTTCACCAACCGGTACAAAATACCGCCACTAAGCCTACCAGAACTAGATGGCACGCGCCTGGGCTTGTCGGATAAGGCCAAGTTTCTAGGCATAGTTCTGGACAGGAAACTGAATTGGAAGGAGAATGTTCTTCAGCGCCAGAAGAAAGCTTGCATCGCTCTTTACACATGCAAAAGAGCCATTGGCAAAAAATGGGGGCTCAGCCCTAGAGTATGCAGTTGGATCTACACGGCCATCATTCGCCCAATCATGCTGTATGGAGTCGTCGTATGGTGGCCGGCACTGAGCAAGACAACATACCTGAATCTGTTGCGGAAAGTCCATAGATCCAATATGATCTGTATAAGCGGTGCGCTAAGGACAACGCCCAACGAAGCCCTCCAGGCCATTCTGGGCATTTTGCCACTTGATCTGGAAGGGTTTCGGTCAGCGGCGGCATCAGCTCTGCGCCTAAGAGAAACCTCCAGTTGGGGTGCGGGTACTATTGGACACTCCAGTATTCTGGAATCTTACAGCTTTCTCCCTCTAAGCACAGATCGTTGTGCGACCACTACAGTCGGGGATAGCTGCTTCAAAATAAACATTCCCAGCAGAGAAGACTGGGAGAGGACGGATTGGTGTCCCGAAACAAATGGTGGCACTTCCATATACACCGACGGCTCGAAGTTGGACGGCAGAGTTGGAGGAGGGGTTTATTCAAGGGATTTGGACCTTGAACTCTCCTTCAGACTACCTGATCATTGTAGCGTCTTCCAGGCGGAAGTCTCGGCAATCCGGGACGCCGCGGCCTGGTTAAGCAAACGTGTTATCGGAGGAGATATCACTATTTTCAGCGATAGCCAGGCGGCAATCAAATCCCTTGGCTCATACACGTTCAACTCTGAACTGACGCTCAGCTGTCGTCGATCTCTTCAGGAGATGGCCCAACAGAACCGCGTAAACCTCATATGGGTCCCGGGACATAGGGACATTGAGGGAAACTGTAAGGCAGACGAGCTTGCCAGGCAGGGCACGACCAAGCAGGTTCTTCGGGATAAAGAGCGCTTAGGTATGCCGTTTGCCACATGCAAACTAATGCTGAAGGAGCACACACTCCGTCAAGCCAACGAAAGATGGCTGCAATCCCCAGGGTGTCGGATATCGAAACAAACCTGGCCAAAATGGGATCTTAAAAGGTCTAGACGCATTTATGCCCTAACTAGGAGGGAAATCTGCATATTGATAGGGGCATTAACCGGTCACTGCCTCATTGGTAGGCATGCAGAAAGGCTAAGTGTGCCCTACCGACGATGCTGCAGGAGTTGCAAAGATGATGAGGAGGAGGAAACGGTGGAGCACCTCATCTGCAGCTGTCCGGCTTTAAGCGGCGTGAGAACGCGCTTTTTGGGAGTTCCGTTCCTAGATAGTCTAAGCCAGATCGCGGAACTGGACATAAAGGACTTGATGGGCTTCATAAAGTCATCTAAGTGGTTCGAGGAGGAGTAACGGTGTCGGTTTAGGAGTGTCAGTCCCGGGATTCTGCTATGTGGAAAGTCCCAACAACTCAGGGATTTTCCATATGGCTGGGTCCCGGGGCTGACTTTCCTTGTGTTGGTGGTATCACAACGGGCCTTCAAAACTGGCCTAGGTGTGCCTCTGCGGCAGCCACTTGAACCTACCTACCTACCATATATATATATGTGTATGAGTTCTCACTCAGATAAATTGGTAACCACATTTATGTGTGTATGAGCATTCTCGCTCTGAGTAAAAAAGATCTAACAATATATATATGAAGGTATGTGTATGTGTGTGTGTGTGTATTATTTTTCCTCTGCAAAACACTCACCTCGCTTTACAGTCCACGTTGGTACCAAAGTGACGTTGCGAGCTGAAAAGAAATGAGAAAAAAAACAAACAACATACACAGGGCTATATTAAAGACAGTGGTTCAGTTATAGGTCTTTGACCGCTTGACCGTGGTCAAGGCTAATTTTTAGGAACAATTGTCTTTTGGGTTTTAGTTTAACAACGCGGTTCGGTGCATATGCATTATTTTATGCATATGCAAAAAATTTTACGTATACGAAGAAAAATCTCGCGTCGAATAAATTTAAAGTAATTTGTCAAAAGGACAAACTAAAAAAAATTATAAATCGCGGAGCCGAGTTTAGAAAAAATGTTTAAAATATTAAAAGTGATTTAAGTGGTAAGTGAAGATGAAATCTGATAAAAAAACAACAAACAATTTTTTTTTTTTTTCATTAATATAAATTGAAATGAAAATTGAAAAAAAAAACGAAAAAAAAATGATCAAAGGGATCAAAAGTAGAAAAGAATGCAAAAAATGTGAAAGTGTAAGTGAAATACAAAAAAAGATTTTTTTTTGTTTGTTATTTAACCCGGGAAGTCCCATAACTTTTTATGTTTTGGATTTTTGTGAAATGTTGTACACTTGTGTATTTCGATCTCCTGAGCACGAAAATGAAGTCCATTTTCATTTTCCTCGCTTCGATTTTCCGAAAAATGCGGAAAACTAGCGTTACCATATGGTAATCGTGGGATCTCTAGGGTACATGTTTTTAATGAAAGACAAAATAGTTTTAGAATGTCGTTTTATTTTTAATCTTTCAAAAAATGACTGTTTTCAAACATTTTTATTTAAAAAATAGGTAAAATAAATGAATTCACGACAACGAACAAAAAAACATTTTTGAACTGAAATTTATCATGGTTTTGTGTGGTACTGAGCAAAGTCCTACGTTGCATTTACCACATGCAGTTCGTCCATTAACTCTGATTCCGTCACCGGCACAATGCCTACGATTTGATGGTACCACAAAATGTCCAACCTGATCATAGCGCAGAGTATGTTCAACTCGACCTGGTTGGTATGCATATCTGTGAAAGGGCGCAGGTCCAGGACTTTTGGGCGGTATACCATAGTGTTTGCAGTAGTATACTGCAAGTTGTCGTCGAAATTCTAACTGACTGATAGGTTGATCTTTTCGGTAAAGTTGCCATGCATTTTGAATACAAGCATCTAACAGCCAGGTAAAAATGCTAGACCACCACTTTTTTCCCCTGTATGCGATGCGGTGCTGGGATAGATTTTGATCTAATCGGTCTACTCCGCACATAAATTTATTATATTCCGTGATTGCGCAAGGACGGGGTACATTTATTTTCGATCCACTTGCCTTCGAATAACGCTGTGCCATTGATTTCGGATTCTCACCAAAGCAGGTAGATAACATGCAGACAACATTGTTATCTTTCCATTTCACCAAACAAATACCAGTGCTTTTGATTTCAATTGATTCAGAGTAACCTCTTTGCATTGACTTGAAGTCTTTTTTATGCACTAGTGGACAGCTTGCTGGAATTCTGTTTTCTCGGATTGTCCCAGTACCATTATATCCGCATGACTTGAGATATGCCAACAGAGGATAACTAGTAAACAGGTTATCGAAATAAAACTGGAATGACAACGATTTCAATTCATCAGGAAAATCGTCGATCATGCTGACTAAAGGAGCGGCGCATTTTCCAAACTTTGCTTCGTACTCCAAATTCGATCGAGGATTCTTTCCCTGGTAAATTTCAAAATTCACCAAATAACCAGATGGAGTGCATAGGGACCAGACTTTATATCCAAATCGTAATGGTTTGCCTTTTATAAATTGCTTGCATCCATGTTTACCAAAATAGGATATCATACTTTCGCCGAAAGAAAGATTTTGTTCCGGATGGAAATTTTCTATCATTTTTGCTTTCAAATGATCCGTAAGAGGACGCAGTTTCCACATTTTGTCAGGATTTGGGCCGTCTTTTGAAGAAGCCTTGGAATTTTCTTCGAAGTGGAGACTTTGCAAAATCTCTTGAAAACGATTCCGACGCATGGTGTTACTGACAAGATTGTTCCGAATGTCTTCATCCTGACTCCACAAATGTTTGTAATTGGAGTGATAATTGTAGCCAGTGACGATCAATTTGCCTATGAATGCTCTAAGTTCGCTGACTGTTATATTTGGGTTCGGTCTATTCTGTTCCACCGAATATAACGCACTTTGTTCGCAAATATGTTCCAATAATGTGTCATCAAAAAATTTTTCAAACTGTTCGTGTGGCAGTGAATGGCGACAATCTTCGTAATTTGCGCTTGGAAAAATTGGAATTAGAGATGACGATTCCTTCTTGACCCATTCAAATACAGTTTCCTTGTTTCCTGATGGCAATGCAACGTTTGAAGGTTTCGGTTCAATTTTACGTAAGCGCTTCCTCATTGGAGATTCTGAACGATTAGCCGTTGTTTCTTCATCCTCCATCTCATTATAAGTGTCTTCAACCTCAATAACAGGCAAATCTCCTGGATTTGGTGCTGAAAAATTTAGAGTTTATAAGATTAAAATGATGGTATGCTTATACCGTATCTAAACATGCCTCCCATATCCTCCTCTTCATCAAAACCTTGCATACGTCGCCCACTAGCCATAACAACTTCGCAGCCACCTCTTAGCTGAGCCGGGCAAACATTATCTGGAATTCCCGCACAATCATCTTCAGCGTCATCTTGCCCAGATTCGTTGCCATCCACAGGAGGCTCGATATAAAGAGTGGTTGGAATATCACACAGTTGATTTTGATCTTCTGCTTCATCGAGTTCTTGAATGAAATCAAGCATTTCTTGCAACGATAAACCGCTGTAATTTACAAAATATCAATAAATATGATCAAAAATCTCAAAAAAAAAAACTACACCAAACGTAACTAAAACCCTGTACCCTAGACGTCCCACGGTTACCATATGGTAACGCCTTGAGTAAAATACAAAAAAGTTACACAAAAAATCAAATTTCAAACAAAACTAAACTTGCATTTACTAGTTTATTTCATTAGCTACGAACTGATGCAATTTTTTTGGAAATATATCAAAAAAGCAAAAAGTTATTCATATACTTACCGACGTGCCATGTTAAAAAACCACAATAATTCACTTTTTTTTTCACCTGAGTTTGACGTCTTATAGCTTTGCTAGCTGCACTAAAAATAACAAAAAAACTTATGTTTTTCCGTGAGCTGCATTTATTCTGCGTGAAATACAGTTATTCTTTTTTGTTTTTGTAATTTAGTTCAGACATAATACGTAAAATTGCAACGGCATGTTTGCATTACCATATGGTAATCGTGGGAAGATTCGGGTTAACAACCATGTATCTCGAGGACAAAAAATATGGAATTTAGTTGAGCTCTAGGCGAGATAGAAAAAAAGCGCACAACAAAAAAAGAATAAAAGTTATAATAAAAAAAGGTTTTATGAAATTAAAACAATGCCAAATAAATTTTTTTTTTTTTCAAATAGATAGAATTCAAATTTTAAAAGTGGAAGCGTGCATACAAGTGTTTACGCATATGCCTATGTAGGTGAGACATATATATGAATAAAAAATTATAAGAAGAACTGAAGGTAAGAAAAATTCAAAATACAACTGAACTTCTACTCTTTAACTTATAAAACTAATAAATAAATGTAAATGAATTCATAAATGCAAAAAATTAACAAATCAAAAAATTCAAAGTTTGAAAGTTTTTCTCAAAAAAGATAGTTGGGTAGTGCACTCTACTAAATGTACCAAAGTGTGTGTGATGGTGGTAGTGGTAAAACTTCAAAGTTGGTGAGCACGCTGTCGCTGAGCCGAGCTTAGTTACTCTCTCTCTCTCACCTCTCTGCGGTGTTTCTGTGTTAGTGCTATGTTTTGTGTCGCCGTGTATATGTGTGGTGAGTGAATGTTTCAGAGTCGATGTTGCCAAGTAGATATTTATGTTGCTGATAATCTTGCCCAAATTCTGTACATGTTGCTGTGGCAATTAGGAATGTTGCTCATACTGATGCTGTGTTGTAATGGAAAAATGTGTTCTACCCTCTTTTGTAGTGTTTGACGTGCCGGTATGATATTAAATGTTGGTATGATGTCGATTCCCTGTGTTTTGTGTGAGTGAGTGTGTGTGCGTGTCTATATAATTTTTGGCCTGGTTTCCAAAATTGGTTTTTGGCCCAAATTCTGCCTTTTGGCCAAGTAAAAATTCCTCCACAGATTTTTAGTGCTATATATGTGAACGTGTGATATGATCGTCTGTTGTTGTTTTCCGTGTTTTTTTTCTATGTGTGGATTTGTGTGTGTGGTTTCATGTATTTTGTTGGCGAGGGTTTATATATTTAACTGTCGCGGCCTTCGGTTGGATTCGTGAGCGGTGACTCTGCAGATTGCTTTAAGGGATTTTCTCGCCCTGAGGCGGGGGCTCTCCTGGCGCTGGTCAGATACCTAGGGAAGATTCTCTGGTACCAGCGATCCACTAATTTATTTTACGCTCGCGTATACCTTTGGCGTGAAACCGCACTTTAAATAAATACTTTATTTTTTTTTTCTCACACGCGCACCTACACTTTAAGGTGAAAACGCACTTTAAACTTAAACTTTTTTTTTCACACATTGGCACTCGATCAAGACCGCGACTTTTCCAATTTTGATCTGTCGATCAGCGGAACCCCTTTTTATACACCATTGTCCTTGCGGCATTTCGGACATCGTACGGCACGAATTGCCTGCCTGCTTTGGTCAAACCAATCCGCGTTCGACACTTAAGCGGCACGTATATGTGCATATGTACAAGCAACATTTTAACCCACTCACACCATTATCCATCCGCTATGCAAATATCGTAAAAACGATACCCGCTTCCGCGTAGTCAGAGAAATCTTCAAAGGCTGTCGTTACAGAATACATTGAAGGTTATAATTCCGATGGAAACAGGGTGTCCATTTTTTTTTTGTATGGAGCGTGAGGCGCCTTAATATACATATATGTAAATGTCGCATATATATAGAAATTAAGTGGAAGCTGCGCCGTTAGGTTAAGGAACATTAGTTTTAAGCATTGTTATTGTAAATTGGAAGGTTGCTGCGCACAAAAAGCATTGTGTATCAGTACAAGTGTGGAATCTTCTGCATAAACGTCAAATTTTCAAAGTGAGTTTAACACCTGATGATCAGAGTTGCTTTTTTGGAAAATAGTATCATTTAGCGCCGAGTTGCATTCGATTTCGTAAAAAAATTAGTAGTAAATAAAGGGGTAACAGTTCCCTAAATTTATAAAATAAGGTGAAAAATAATAGTTGAAAACTTCTTAAGTCTGGTTTTCATTAGGTAAAATTTTGATAATTTCTATCGACTTTATCGCTAACTGCTAATATATTAGCTAAAATTATGGAAGGGGGTTTCAGTGAAAAGTTATGGTCAAAAAACCGAAAATTGACCCGGGTTCGATACCAAAATTGGGGCGGAATCCATGGTATTTATGTGCAGAACATCTTTCTGAGCTTATAACCTGGGCTACGCCATCCCAAGTCCGGGGTGTTGCCTGAACCGTGCCACGGTACGCACTTTTTTTGACGTTTTTAGGTGCAGTCTAATGTAAATACAACAACCACATGAAAACTTGAAACTTGGATTGCAAATATCTCCTCAGAGAACCAAAATATTAAAAAAGCGCTTCCGGATTCGTGATCCTGAGGCCAAAGTCCGCCTTTTGAGCCCCCTCCCATAATTTTAGCTAATTTATTAGCAGTTGACAGCTTAAGTAGACAAATACCAAATAAGCAACCGAATCTTGATAAAGTCGATGAAATTTGACACCTTTTGACCTAATGAAAACCAGCCTTTAGAGTTGTAATTTATAAAGTTTATTTTACATTTTGAACTTGTAGCACTCTCTTTTCAGAAATTATTTGCTACTTAGAATTTGTAAAGATTTAAAAACGTACTGCAAAAGGCAACAAAAAAATTGAAACTGCTAACAACATGTCACGACAGGCCAATTGCATTATGCTGGCGAAATTCCACGGCCTTAATTTTGATAGGTACTTGGTTTATAAATTGAAAACAATCTATCTAAAAAAATTGTGTTCTCATTTTCTGGTTTCTTATTTCGAACATTAAAATTTTTCCTGTAAAATAAATAAAATTTAATCGTTTTAAGTTTTGTATTTTTTGCAAAATATAATAAAAGTGTAAGTTTAAAGATTCGCTTATAAATTTCCCTACAAATTGGAATGAAAAAGTTGTGCAACACAGCAACACTTTTTTGCAAACAAGAACCCTGTCTCATTGTTTTGCGGTCCTGCACAAAACCCTGGTTTGCAGAAACCACAACAGCAACCCAGATTTTTGACATGGATGTGTGTTTTGACAATTGTGATTTGACGTTGAAGTGTGTTTTGACATTTCTGTCAAAGCTACATTTCACACTTTATGTTATACACAATAACAAAAAGAGTATAAAAGGGCGAGCATTTATGAGAATAATTGAGTCGTTCGCGACTAGAGCTAGGTATAGTAGTCGTGGGTTTTCACCTCGATGAATGCGGAGTCTATATTCAGTGGTGGGTTTTCACCTCCGCTGACGGTTGGGTCGAGCAGGGGGTTTTCACCTCAGCCGCCTTTATTTAGCTAGGAGTCTTAAGTCATAGTAAGCGGTGGGTTTTCACCTCCGCCGAAGAAGGGCTGAGTAGGGGGTTTTCACCCTTATCGTAGTTCGAATTAAAATTAAGATTGTAGATTGATTTGAGAAAAGAGGAGTGAATCCCAACAATAAACGTTTTAAAATATTAATCAGGGTTTTGTCATTTCGAGAGGAGATTTAGGGAACATCTATTTTCAGAACCCTGGACGGACTGAGCCTACCCCAGCATACCGAAGGAAAAGTCCGTCACATGATCCCAAAAAGTTCCTTAACTGTTCCCAAAACGATCCGAAATTGAACCCAAAATGACCCAAAGCAAAGTGTATAGTCTTAGCATCATACTATCTATATGCCAAATTTCATCCCAATCGGTCAACCGGTTCTCGAGATAGTAGCGGACCTACAAATATACTCCTGTATGGTGGCAACCCTAGTTGGCAACCCTACTTGAAAATATTTTACTTGGTATTCCAGCGAAAATACCTTTCATTTGATACCCATATTGGCATATCTAGCTCCATAAATAAAAAAAATTTAAATAGGTGGCAACCCTGTAAACCGCCCCAAGTGACAACCCCAAAGTTCATAGCC
The DNA here is from genome assembly GCA_964058755.1 of Campiglossa producta. NCBI lineage: Eukaryota > Metazoa > Arthropoda > Insecta > Diptera > Tephritidae > Campiglossa > Campiglossa producta. The sequence goes on along the minus strand of CAXKVI010000004.1, from coordinate 40,939,965 downwards.
TTAGAATCAATCAATCAGCCAAGCGGTTCTCGAGATAGTAGCGGACCTACAAATATACTCCTGTAAGGTGGCAACCCTAGGTGACAACCCTACTTGAAAATATTTTAGTTGGTATGTCAGCGAAAATACCTTTCATTTGATACCCATATTGGCGTATCTAGCTCCATAAATAAATAAAAAATTTAAATAGGTGGCAACCCTGTAAACCGCCCCAAGTGACAACCCCAAAGTGTATGGTCTTAGAATCAATCATACTATCTATATGCCAAATTTCATCCCAATCGGTCAAGCGGTTCTCGAGATAGTACCGGACCTACAAATATACAAATATACTCCGGTAAGGTGGCAACCGTAGGTGACAACCCTACTTGAAAATATTTTAGTTGTGTATAGACTAGTTTGTGTGTGCACTCGCCAGAGTTCATTACATCGAATACATACCGGCGAATAGTTGTTAGTTACGTAGAGTTAGTTGAATAGAAGAACTGGGAGTGTGTAGTTGTCGCTAAAGTGGTGGTTCACAAATATAATTATAAAAGCGTTAACCTGCTATTAAATACGTTTTCTATCAACTAATTGTGTATTACATTTATTCATATAAAGGCAATTAGGTGAGTTGTTACAGTGGCGACTAGGATGGGATAAAAAGATCGAAAATAAAAATCTAAATTTTCACAATTGGAAGTGGCGGCAGCGTCGGCCATTTTCTTTTGTGGATCTTGTTGGAACGAACACCCACACACAAACACACTTGCTGTAGTTTAGTGCTGGTAACGAAAATGTTTCATTTCAGATATTTTCGCTAAAGCTGAGACACATTAAATTGTGCTATCGATAAAATACACGATAAGCGAAAGAAGCAGATTAAAGATTGCAAGTGACAAATTAAATTTTGTCTACAGCAAAACCAATTGGAGGTGGCGAATTAAATTTTGCGAAGAGTGCACTTATAAAAGGCCCTGCAGTGACTGCAAACTAAACAAATCGGTGGGTGGCGAATTGAATTTCGTCAGCGGCACAGGTCTTAAAGACACCATAGATAAAATTGAAGCAGTGCATTGGAATGTACAAAATGACAGAAATCCGGCCGTTCCAATGTGATGATATCGACAGAACGTTGATAAGAGTAGAGTGGGAAAAGTGGTATAGGTCTTTCACTTTTCAAGTGTACGAGATCAAGCGGTACTGCGCAAAAATTATCCACTACCTACGTTTGAGTTATTCATGACCAAACTAAGAGGAGCCAAATACTTTTCAAGAATTGACCTGAAATGGGCATATCACCAGTTGGAATTGGACGAGTCCAGCCGTCACATCACTACGTTTATCTCGCACAAGGGCGTTTTTCAATACAATAGACTGATGTTTGGAATAAACTCAGCTCCAGAAATATTTCAACGCGTGATAAAAAAGCTTCTATGCTCGTGCAAAAATGCGTTAAATTACATAGATGACATCATCATTTTTTGAAGAACAGAGCGAGAACACGATGAAGCGGTCAAAAAGGTGGTGGACTTATTCAAAACCAACAATCTCCTACTAAACGAAGCAAAATGTGTCTGGAAGGTAAGGCAACTCAAGTTTCTTGGCCATTTGCTATCCGATGAGGGCATCGCACCAGATCCTAGTAAAGTTCAGACGATCCGTGATTTTCGTGCTCCACAATCGAAGGAGGAGGTGAGAAGCTTTTTAGTGTTGGTAACATATGTAGGAAAATTTATACCCGATCTCGCCAGCACGACTGAATCGTTAAGATCCTTACTGAAGCTAAACTGCAAGTTTACCTGGGATGAACCGCAAAAGGAACCGTTCAACAAACTAAAACTCGCTCTCTCTGAGATACCTAAGTTGGCATATTTTCACCCTAACAAAAAAACACGACTCATAGCGGACGCTAGCCCAGTTGCGTTAGGCGCGGTATTGTTGCAAATAGATCATGCTGGCGAGACCCAAGTCATATCGTTCGCAAGCAAAAGTCTTTCAGACACAGAAAAGCGATACTCCCAAACGGAAAAGGAGAGTCTGGCATTGGTGTGGGCAGTCGAGCGGTATTACTATTACCTGATGGGGTTGGAGTTTGAGCTGGTGACGGACCACAAGCCTTTAGAGACAATTTTCAAGCCGACGTCGAAACCACATGCTAGGATTGAAAAGTGGCTCCTTCGGCTACAGCCGTTCAAATTCAAAGTCATCTATCGGGCAGGCAAGGAGAATATTGCAGACTCCGTATCAAGGCTCTGCAAGGTCGGGACTGCGAGCACTTTCGACAACGACCACAACCACAACATTTTTCATATAGTCGCGAACTCTATACCGTCAGCTATGGGAATATGCGAGGTCGCGAAGGAAAGCACCAAAGATCAGGAGTTGGTAAACGCGTTATCATACGTGAAAAATAACTTGTGGGAAACGAACAAAACTAACTCGTTTTATCCTTTTCGGTACGAGCTAGCAGCGGTAGGCGACATATTACTTCGAGGCACTCGAATTGTGATACCAAAAACGTTGAGAGAGAAAACGCTACAACTGGCCCATGAAGGACATCCGGGGGAGTCGGCCCTGAAGCGAAGGTTGCGGTCCAAAGTGTGGTGGCCATTGCGTTTGTAAAAAAATGTGTAAATTGTTTACTAGTTTCTCAGCCAAACAAACCCGCACCGATGCAAAGACACTCGTTCCCGAATGGGCCGTGGCAATGCGTGGCCACTGATCTTCTCGGTCCACTTCCAAATGATGAATATATACTGGTCTTGATCGACTATTATTCCCGGTATCAAGAGGTGAAGTTCACTAAAAGAATTACATCGGAAGTCATAATTTCTATTTTACGAGAGATCTTCAGCCGGTTGGGGATACCAAACTCATTAAGAGCCGACAACGGCCGGCAGTTTGTGAGTGAGGAGTTTAAACAGTTCTGCCAAACTCACAATATGGAACTCATCACGACACCTCCATACTGGCCACAGGCTAATGGAGAAGTCGAAAACATGTATCGCTCACTAGTAAAACGATTAATAATAGCACACAATAACAAAAGAAACTACAAGAAGGAGATTCAAGACTTTACGCTCATGTACAATGTCACCCCCCCTGGTACAACAGGCGCATCACCATCTGAGCTAATGTTCAATCGTGTTATCAGGGATAAAATTCCGGGCATACAAGACCTGACGGGAGACATGCTGGATTCAGCGGCAAGAGATTTAGACATGATAAATAAATAGAAGGGGAAAGAGAAGGCAGATACGAAGCGCGGAGCGAAAGAACCGAATATTGAAGTGGGAGATAAAGTCCTCTTACGGAATGTCATATTCCCACACAAACTCACACCGACGTTCAACCCAACTGAGTATGTGGTAAAAGAAGTGAATGGAAACGAGGTGATCATAACAGCGAACGGGAAGACGCTGAGGAGAAATACAAGACACCTCAAAAGGCTTCCTGTCACCTAAAATACTAATCCCTCTGTTTCAAGCGAACACCAAAACACCGCAGAATCAACCACAACAACGGTACCGACGCAGCCTGGAGCTGACATGGCGCCACAAAGTGAGGCATCGTCAGAAATGCCTACCGCATAAGGCTTAGCAGTTTTCGTCATCAACAAGTTCCACTGCATCAAATTCGTACCTGGAAAAGAATACTCAAAATAAGGGAGAGATGTATAGACCTGTGTGTGTGTGCACTCGCCAGAGTTCATTACATCGAATACATACCAGCGAATAGTTGTTAGTTACGTAGAGTTAGTTGAATAGAAGAACTGGGAGTATGTAGTTGTCGCTAAAGTGGTGGTTCACAAATATAATTATAAAAGCGTTAACCTGCTATTAAATACGTTTTCTATCAACTAATTGTGTATTACATTTATTCATATAAAGGCAATTAGGTGAGTTGTTACAGTTGGTATGTCAGCGAAAATTCCTTTCATTTGATACCCATATTGGCATATCTAGTTCCATAAATAAAAAAAATTAAAATAGGTGGCAACCCTGTAAACCGCCCCAAGTGGCAACCCCAAAAGGTATAGTCATAGATTCAATCATACTATCTATGTGCCAAATTTCATCCCATTCGGTCAAGCGGTTCTCGAGATAGTACCGGACCTACAAATATATAAATATATACAAATATACAACTTTAGCTCGTTTAAAGTTATTATTAGATTAGATTTACATGTATTCATATATCTTTTATATTATTGTAAATGTGAAAACTTTAAAACTTAACCTGGTTTTGTGGTATTCATAACCATTAGGTCTGCCTTAAGCTACATTTACACTGCACCAAATGCGTCACTTTTGGCCAAGTTTTTTCGAGACCGTTCATGATGATGAAAGTGATCACCAAATTAGGTCAAATTAAATTAAATTCGTCTAATTTGGCAAAAAAATTCATTCTGCGGGCAAACATTCTCGAAATAACTGCACCAAAAGCGTCGCATTTGGTGCAGTGTAAATGTATCATTACATTTGCGTTATTCATAACCATTATAGCTAACACACGTATGCGTCACATATAACCCAAACGCACAGCAAAGACATGGTTATTTTTTGAACACTCGCCTTAAGAATATAACTTAGAAAACTAACCAAAAGTCACAAAGTCGGTTACATAACCAGTCAAACAACCGGCCTCTGTCTAGTAGGGTCCATTCGTATTTTACCATTGTGTATCAGTACAAGTGTAAACTCTCCTGCATAGACGTCAAAATTTCAAAATGAGTTTAACATTTAATTGAAGGTGATGGCCCAATGCACGCTTGCCTTGCTGGCTTTGCCTCGAGGAATGTCAAAATTCTTTTGAACTCTACTGAAATGGCCAAATGGCAGCTTAACTTTGTTTGCTTGAAGCGCTTCAAAGCGTCGAATAGCCAAAATCTCTATTTGACAGCGCTTTACACGCTTCACTGTTTGTCGTGTTTGTCTCATCCTGTATATTTGACAACTTTTGTAGCTTCTATAAGGCCATAGAAGCTTTCAAACGAAAGCAAGGTAAGCCTAGGCAAGCGTACATTGGGTCATCAGCTTCATATTATGGTTAATAACAAGTGTGATATGATAGGCATAGTGAGTTAGTCACCTGTTTTTAATTTCCTTTTTTGTATCACCTCTTTCCATCTTCCCATCTCTTTCTACCATTCGATAAAAGATAGGAGACCGCCACGTTGATGTGTGCAGGATGTTAAACAACGTCATTGTTTTTCTGTTATTCGGTGCTGGCGACATTTTAATATGTGCAGGATGTAAACAAACCGACATTTTAATGTGTGTTGCCAAAAGAAGAGTTCACACTTGTACTGAAACACTATGTATTTTACTCAAACACGAGAGTTTTTATTTCATTAACGGTCACATTTTTTTAGAGTAATTCAATGTTATCTCATCGATACCATGTTTATTGCCACAGCCTATGGATATTTTACCCACACTCTTAGAAATTTCTGTGTAATTTCGCTACTTTAAAGGTATGTTACTTTTTTCCTACCTTTAAGGATGCGAAATTACACACCAAAAAACTCAACAGACAAACTGTTTAAATTTGAACAATTTAAGTGTAAAATATACACAAACAAGCTTTAAATTTAAACACCGATGGAGTAATATTTTAAACAGGTTTTGTTGAAATTTACACCAATTCCTTGTAGTTTTACGCGTAGATTGTTTTAAAAAATTACACATTTGTGTTTAGATTTACACATTTAGTGAAATTACATATACTTACTCTTGTTTAAACCGTATAAAAGGACACATTCATTTTTCTAGCAAAATTCATTTATTGTAATAATTAGATTATTTAATTATACTAGGATCGCCCGTGGTCGATATTCGACCATCTTAAATTTTCTTCAACTCTCTCTTATATACATAACTCCCGTTCACAACAAAACCAAGTAAGTGGCTCCCCCGTGACAAATGCAAATTTGGATTAGGTGATACCATACAAACAATCTTCACATTAGGGTGGTGCAGCAAAGTAGTACAACAGAATAGCTGACGATAATACATTAGGATATATCTACAACAGATTCATATGCACAAAAGCCCGGCATGGGCTTATAATATTTCGATATATAATGGTACCTTTTTATCGTAACCTTGCGGAATTTTAATTTTAAAAGAACCATATCGTTAAAAATAATAATTTTTAAATGGACAAAAAACTAAATAGAGAAGTGCTCTGCGAAAAACCTTGGATTATGTGAATTATGTGATTATGTGAATGATGATGGTGTGAAGATGGCGAGGATGCAATGATATTTACATGATTTGGTACATTTTTTTTTTTTTGGCACACAAATGAAGGCAGTTGGTAGCTGCCTGGATCGCTGTATACTTATGTACGTTCATGTGAGAGTAATGAGCGCGAAAAGGGGGTGGGAGTGGTTTCGAAGCGCAGACACTTTGCGGGAGAATGTTTGTCGGAGTTTCGATGACTGTGCAATTTGCAAGGTACCGTTTTTTCTCCTTGTTTCACGCATACATATATATATATGATGTTTGGGAATTTAAACATTTGATTTGAGTAATACCATGCAAAGAATCCACACATTAGGCAGTATATTTAAATGTTTTTTCTTTTAAACAAATTTCTTTGAAAGCTATTTTTTAAGAATTACAATTCTGGTGTTGTGAAGAAAATTTTTAATTCTACACTACGAACAGTCCTCGGTAAAAAGATCTAGCTCAAAATACATTTAGACCAGGAAGATGCGACTGGAGTTTCTACTTCTGCAGGTTCTGTCACCAGCTTCGCTTCTGTTGGATGTGTGGTTATCACTTTTCTTATTCCCATTTCAAGTCGCTCTTTTTCAGTCACTGAAACAAAATAAAAATATTTGTAAATGAATATGACTGTATTCCAACCCTCAGTATTTGAATGAATAAATTTTGAAAATATCTTAATTTGAATACATTTTGATTACTACTCAGTTATCATTAAAATAATCACATGTGATTCCATTTGATGATCAAAAACTTATAATAATTTTTTAGTCACCATTATGAATCATTTTTCAATAGTTCTGATGATTAAATTCTGAGTTAACTTTGAAATCAAACAGGAAAAATAATCCAATATGTTTACTCTAGGTGAAGAAAAACTGATAATAATTTTTCAAACAATTATTGATAGTCCGGTCAATATAGCATTTGAAACAACAAAAATTCCCACAGAGCAAAATTCAAAAAGTTTTTCGGGGTCAAAGGTCTAGTTTTGAGGCTTTTGGGTTTTTTCTCGAAAACGGTAAGTTTTTTTGAGAAATTACCTGAGACAAAGTTGTAGAGCTGGAAATTCTCTACAAAAATGGTCTTAGGACTTTTTGTAAGATTACCCTTATAGAGGTACCCTATAGAGATAAGCACATTTATGCCACCCTATGTGCTTTTCAGCACTTTTATAGAAAACCTTAGTATGCATAGACACATTTTTTTTCCTTTTGTTTGACACGAAGTGCCTCTTCGAAAATGACAAGAGCTATATTTGTGAAGCCCATGGTTCTCGAGCTAGAGCCATCTTAATATTAAAAACTATAGGTCAGGATTATTAGCACTTTTGATATAACGAAATCTCCGACAGAGATAAAATTTTGTGGAGAGCTTAGGGTGACCTTCAGAAAGGGAACCTCAAAATTCAAAAAAAGTTATTCAGGGTCATAGTTTGAGGTTTTTTTAATTTTCTTCGAAAACGCAAACTTTTTCCAAAAATTAGCTAGGACCTATAAATCCTATGGCCGTGACAATTCCTTACAAAAATGATCCTTTGATTTTTTCTCTAGGAGTCACCAGTACTTAGATTACGCGATTGTAAGAGTAACGTTATACATGCACACATTTCCACCTGAGAGGTAGTGTACTCGACGTGTTTTTTTAGGGTGGTTTCCCCAGTAGGCCTAATCCACCAACTGATGGATTTAAATTTCAGATATAACTCTTTTCTAAATACATAATGACTACTGAGTTTAATACTCCGCTTCACACTCTTCAAATTCTACTTCAAAAGTCATGTCTTCTTCTTCCTCTTCCTCTTCCTCTATGTTCAAAACTTACTCAAATGAAAAAGTTTTGCGTTTTCGAGGAAAATGAAAAACCCTCAAATTTCGACCTTTGACCCTGAATAAATTGTTTAGCACATATAGGATTTATGGGGACCTTTGCAGTTTTCTTTCTGAAGGTAAACCTACACAGAGCCAAAAAGGTCACCTACAATCAAAGAGATCGACGTATAAAAAAGCTTTTTGGCCGGGGAGAGCGAGTGGGGACAAATTTGAAGAAATTTGTGCTAATAAATCTTCTAGATTTTAGCTTGAATTTCTTCTCAAATTTATTGAAAAGGAAATCAGCTAAAAAGAAGAAGTTAGCTTCTTATTTATGAATTTTTTATGTACTTTTGTCAAAAATGTTCAATTGTTAGAAGAAATCTGCTTGTTTTTATGAGAAACCTTTTTAAAGTCCTCTTTTTTTACACTAGATTCATATTAAATTTATTGAAAAGGAAAGCTATATATTTTTAAAAGATCCCTTATTAATTCAAATTCAGGTATGCCTTCTTCAAATGTGTTATTCGACGCTACCAAGCACAAGTACACGATAGCATTATGGTAGAGATCTCCGTTCAGCAGTTAATAATTCTTAGTTCGATTCGCGGTGAAGGCAATATGGCAAGTGGACATGTGGTGAGGCAAAAAGAACAAAGGTGTAATTAGACGTTGGCAAGTTAAGTATACGATGGCATGGTAGTGTAGATTAGACTAGACTACATAGACATCTGGGTTGAGCGTTCATTTTTTTTTTTTAATTTGAAATATTAAAAAGAAAATCTTCTTAATATTATGTGATTATCTACTCAGTTTTATTAAAAAGAGACACCCAGTCATAATAAGACGGGCATCTTATTGGAAAAATATCATAGAGAAATCCTTCTGATTTAGAGGGCATTTTATGTGACTTTTTGCTCTGTGCATTGTCGATGGGGAACTTTATGACAAACAAAAGAACATTTTTCTATGCATACCTACCAAGGTTTTCGAAAAAATCCTAAAAATTTCGTTAGTGACAATATCATGAAAAGTTCCAGTCTAAAAATCGCGATATCTCAGAACTGGTAACTTTTAGAGAAAAAATGAAAGAATCATTTTTGTAGGGTTTTCAGGGCTAATTTTTGAAAAAGGTTTGCGTTTTCGAAAAAAATTTAAAAAACCTCAAACTTTGACCTTTGACTCTGAATAACTTTTTTGCACATATGGGGAATTTTAAGGTTCCTTTTCTGAGGGTCACCCTAAGCTCTCCACAAAGTTTTATCTCTTTCGGAGATTTCGTTATATCAAAATTTCCGAACTTATAGTTTTTAATATTATGCATAGAGATAAGACAGCTCTAGCTCGAGAACCATGGGCTTCACATATATAACCCTTGTCATTTTCGAAGAGGCACTTCGTGTCAAACAAAAGGAAAAAAATGTTTCTATGCATACTAAGGTTTTCTAGAAGAGTGTTGAAAAGCCCATATGTGGCATAAATGTGCTCATCTCTATAGGGTACCTCTATAAGGATAATCTTACAAAAAGTCCTAAGACTATTTTTGTAGAGAATTTCCAGCTCCACAACTTTGTCTCAGGTAATTTTTCAAAAAAACTTACCGTTTTCGACAAAACCCAAAAACCTCAAAACTTGACCTTTGACCCCGAAAAACTTTTTTAGCACACATCGAATCGATGAGGACTTTTGAGGTTTTATATCTGAAGGTGAACCTAAGCTGTATGCAAAAATTTGACTCTGTGGGAAGTTTTATTGTTTGAACCCTATTTTTTGCTTAAATTGACTGGACTATGAATCCTTTTTGATTATTTTTTGGTGACTCAAAATAAATTTTCTACCTTTTAAATTTGTACTTTACTTTCAAAACTTAATTTTTAGCTACATATGTATATATGTACTATAGTGGTTAAAAAAATTTTTTTTTTTTGAAAATCTAAAACGCTACCCCGAAATATGGTTCCTTGTGAGAAAAAAAGAGGCTGCTATTTTTTTGTTTTTTTCTTAAAGGTGCTTTAGAGGTCGCGCTACTCGTTTTTATAAAAAAAATGAGATGCTTGCAAATTTAATTTAATTTTAACATGTTTAAGTGCAGTAAAAATTGGCGTTTTTGTGTGTTGTTATTCTGTTTTCATTGACGAATATTCCTGCAATTCAATAGCCTTCTTGGATGACTAGAAAGGGTTTAACTCCTGAAAGTATGTTTCGAAATTGAAAACGGTGCAACTAAAACGCCTACACTGACTCCATTGCGCATTGGTTTTTTGGATATATTTCGCATCTAGAAGGTTTATGACATCGCTGATTATGAATCCGATGTCAGTTTTTTTAAATTCAAAATGGCGGGTCCAATATGGCGGTGATTTTTTTGAAAACTAATTGGATTTTATTGAAACTTGGTACTCAGGGGTTTATGAGTTGTCTGATTACGAATCCGATATCGGTTTTTTTAAATTCAAAATGGTGAATCCAATATGGCGGTGCATTTTCGAAAACTAATTCGACTGTGTGAAACTCGTCACTTATGGATTTATGACTTCGATTTATTTGAACTAGTATCGCTTGTGATCGAAAATTCGACCAATAAAAACTTTAGAGGGTCGAGGGGTCGCTAGCCCCGTACCCCCATCCTTAAATTTCGGGGACGCCCCTGAAAATATACCGTCAGTTTTTTCAATTTCCTTTCCATCGGTGCATATTTTAGAATTTCCAAAAAGTCCATATTTGTGAACCACTCTAATATATACTCATATTTTTTCATATCATAAAATTCAGAAAAAATATAAACAATTATTGGAAAGGAGAAATATTTTTTACATATAAATTCCATAAATCTTCTCTGCTAAATGTATCCCAATAGGACCAGGGAGCATCGTTTTATTAATCCCGGAGTAATACCTTGGGAGTATGTCCGGTTTTACATTTGTCAACTATTGCTTTCAACTCTGCTGGCGTTCTCTTTTGTGTTTTCTATTCGTGTCTACACTTGTCAAGTTTTCTTGAAAGAGGAGGAGTGAAAGAGATAGCAAGAAAAACTTGAAACGAGTTGACGGTACGCTTTCAAGTGCACTCTTCTCACCCCCTTCGCCTATGACGCGGCAGAATTGAATTCAAGACTTGAATAATGTAAAAGGGGTAAGTTAGCGTAATGTGCAGCGATATTTTTATTATATGTCGGATGAGAGTAAGCAAGAGTATGATCCTAAAACCAGCATATAAATACACTCTGTTTCTACATTGTTTTGTTACAAAGATCGCACGATCAATTGGTATTTTTTTATGATAATAAACCGTAACTTCATTCACCTTATTCTATCTACCAACAACATCAAAAAGGCAAAGTCTGGTGCTATGTGCTAGGTAAGGTGGTTGAGGAATTCAATAGTTAAGCTAGCGTGTAAGAAGCGAGTCATATGGTTATACTTATTACGTAACAAATAAAGTCAACTTACTGTACCAAAAATCGTTGTTCGTCTAACTTAATAAAGGACATATCTTATAACAGGCGACCAACTCGAAGGCTCAAAAAAAGGACCTGAGGATCCCTAAGAAGCTGATAACACTTACTCTTAGTTTATTAAAAAGGAAACTGTAAGTGATTAATTAAAATATTTCCAAGTGGTTAAAGACAATTTCTCTGAGAAAGTAAAATTCATATAATAACCCAAATTAAGGTGTTACAAAAAACTTTGTTTTGAGTTTATATAAATATTGAACCACGAGTTTCTTGCATAAATTCAAATTCCTTTAAAAAGGATCTATGTAAAAAGTTTACGCGAACTCAAATATTTATTAATACTAGGATCGCCTGTGGTCGAAATTCGACCATCTGAAATTTTCTTCAACTCTCTCTTAATATACATATTCCCCGTTCACATCAAAACCAAGTAAGTGGCTCCCTCGTGACAATTGCAAATTTGGATTAAGTGATACCATACAAACAATCTTCACATTAGGGTGGTGCAGCAAAGTAGTACAACAGAAAAGCTGACGACAATACATTAGGATATATCTACAACAGATTTTTTTTTTACTTTTATTTATTTTTTTATTTATTTGTTTATGTGTAAGGTACAGCAGACACTTACTATTACAAATTATATTAAACTTACATTAATTGTTACATAAAAAATAAGTTTTTAATTTAAATTGCACAAAAACCCGGTATGGGCTTATAATATTTCGATATATAATGGTACTTTTTTTATCGTAACCTTGTGGAATTTTACTTAAAAAAAAAAACCATATCGTTAAAAATATAAACTTTTTAATGGACAAAAAACTAAATAAAGAAGTTCTCTGCGAAAAACCTTGGATTATGTGAATTATGTGATTATGTGAATGATGATGGTGTGAAGATGGCGAGGATGCAATGATATTTATTTGATTTGCTACACAGAGCCAACAATGCCTAATAAAATAGAACAAAAGTCATAAGATATCGCTATAGATTTTCTTCAAGAAGATGTGCTTCTTATTATTGTAGAGACCGTCTTTTTAATTTTATTAAGAAGATTTTCTTTTTAATATTTTAAATGAAAAATAAAATGATATCGCCCTCACCGAGAATCGAACTTACAATTTTCGGAATGATAAACCCAGCTGTTAACCATCAGGCCATCGCTCACTTTTGATTGCCAGCTTCTAATTACCGATATGTGTAGAGTTTTTAATGTTTCAAAAGAAAATCTCATAAATATATTTAAGAAGATATCTTTTTAACATTTCTAATTAGGAAAAAAGAGAGAGAATCGAACTTACAATTTTTCGATTGCTAAACCCAGCTGCTAACCATCCGGCCATCGTATACTAATGATTGCCAGCGTCTAACTACACCTTTGTACTAAATGTATAGTTTTTTAATAAGAATTTCTTGTTAAAACCAAAAAGATTTCCCTACAGTTTTTTCTTCGTTTGCACCGTTGCGACTACCCCTTTGCCCAAAAGCTGATCATGAAGACAATCTTATTAATTTTATTAGGCATTTTTGGCTCTGTGTACACTTTGTTTTTTTTTTTTTTGGCACAAAATGAAGGCAAGTGGCAGCTGCCTGGATCGCTGTATACTTATGTACGTTCATGTGAGAGTAATGAGCGCGAAAAAGGGTGGGAGCTGTTTTCGAAGCGCAGAGTTTTTGCGGGGAGTGTTTGTCGGAGTTTCGATGATTGTGCAATTTGCAAGGTACCGGGTTTTCTTCTTGCTTCTCGCATACATATATATATATATGATGTTTGGGAATTTAAAAATTTGATTTGAGTAATACCATACAAAGAATCCGCACATTAGGGTGGTGCAGCATATTTAAATGTTTTTTCTTTTAAACAATTTTTTTTTAAGCTATTTTTTTAAAATTACAATTCTGGTGTTGCGAACAAAATTTTTAATTCTATAAACTAACTTCACTTTTTAGTTTGAAAAATACATTTTCTGCTTAGAAAATATACTTTTCCAATATTTTATTGCTCTAAAAATTGCATACGTGGAAAAAAAATAAATAGGAAAAGCTTAAAATATCAAATTATCAAAGTTGAAAAAGTTTTTTTTTCACACAAAAAAAGTGGGGTACTTTAGTAAAAGTTCGTGTGGTATTTCCCTCCAAAAAAGGGCGATTAGTCCGGGATTAATAGCAGAGGAATAGTAGACTACTACTACATTTGTTCGAGCATGTCCTATGAAGAGACTAATTATACCCTTTTTATACCAGAATGGGTATAAATGTATACTACTTGCAGGACACCTGACTACGATTCTCGGCGAGGGCAAAAATTTAAAAATTGTTTTTTTTTTTTTTAATTTTTATGTTTTAAAGCAAGGAAAACTGAAAAAAAATCAGAGTTTTCACAATCGAGGTGTCTACCATGACGCCAGGAACTACTTATACTTGTCAGCGTCTAATTACAGCTTTGTTCTAAATGAGACAATTGGGGATATTTTTCTGGCCAATCTTCAACTGTATGAAAAATATATTTTCTGCTTAGAAAACATACTTTTCCAATATTTATCCCTCTAAAAATTTCATAAGTGAATTAATCTTTTAAAAAATCGAGAAAAGCTTAGAACATCAAATAATCTAAAGTAAAAATGTGTTTTTCGTAAAAAAAGGTAGAAGCTTTGACAGGGTAGCTGGTTGAAAATCAGCTGACGAAAATTTTATTTAAGAATTAAGAATTAAATATGGGTGATCAGCGAAACCTAATTATTCATGCATATAGCGTAGCAAACGGGGCAGTGTTTTTTTTCGTTTTATCGATAGCAGGTTCATGTAGACGACCGCCGTGGTGTAGCGGTTAAGTGTTCGGCATTCTACACCAAGTCGTTTCGGTTCGATGCCCGGCAAAAGTAACATCAAAAATTATTTAGAAAAAGTTTGGCAAACTCTCCGGGTGTATTTCTGCCATGAGAAGCTTCTCAGAAAAAAATTCATTTGCTTTGCAAGTGCCGTTCGGAGTCGGCAAAAAACTGTAGGTCCCGCCAACTTGTAGGAAAAAACTCAAAAGCAACACACCACAAGTTGGAAAGAGAAGCTCGACTAAAAATCTCGTTAGAGGTTATGATGACCTGTTGGTATATCGCCGCCATTAGTTCTTTTTTTTTTTTTAGGTTCATGTAGAACGGGGATATTCTATCACACTTTTACAGTGTTCTGTGCAAGGGTGTAAACATGTTCAACGAAATCAGCATTAGTGTCATGTAAAATTGTTCTTTAGTTAAAGTCCGTACGTTATTAAAATTTCGATCTTAACATTGTGAAATTTTCTTACAAAATTATATCGTTAAAAAAATAAACTTTAGCAATAGGCAAAAAGTTAAATATGTAAAGCCAGAAGTGAAGCTGGATTTCTTAGCTTACAAATGATGTTAAGGTGCCGAAGAAGATATGTTTTGGTACATTTTTCTGTTTTTTTTTTTGGCACAAAAATAAAAGCAAGTGGCAGCTGCTGGATCATTGCATAGATATGTACGTGTGCGTGTAAGGGAATGAGCGGATGGATGTGGCTTCGGGAGTTTTATAAGAGTGCTGAATAGTGATGTATAGTTCGGGTATAACAGAATGTGGAGATAACAAAATAGCTGGAGAGTTTGGAGACCTCTTTTTTGTATAATAACAAATAAACTAAAAATAATTTTAAAATTTTTTTTTGGTGAGACCCCAGATTAGTCCATTCTAAGTTTCCAATATAAATTTTATAGAGATCTATCCATAAATACTATACGAAATCGGGTTACGACTGTTTGTATGGGGAGAGTGTTAGCCTATTAATATATAGATCTCCTTCAGGAAAAATAAGAACTGGAAATAAAGTACAGTCTAAATTATTTGCATGCAGTTTTCGTTGCGTGTATTAAAGCATAGCATACTATGAAATTTTTATGAATAAAAATATAAAATATTTATTTAACTGAGACGATGTTTTAACATTTTTTTTTTTTGGATTTTTTCTGTGAAATAATAAATTTGCTACACTGAAAAAAAATCTTCTAGAAACGGCCGTCAAATTAACAGTAAACCCTGTAATTTTTCGTCCAACAGTGGGTAGTATCAATTTTGAAAGTGACCCCCTATCATTCTTCGAATATACTATCATATTTACGTGAATTACTGTAAATTTGAAAGTGGACACTATCATATTGACATGAATTACTGTAAATTTGAAAGTGGACTCATATCATTAATTGATATTTTTCAAAAATCACATGTTTTTACTGCCAATTTTACAGTAAATACTGTAATATTTACAGTCAGGCCGATTCTAAACAATTTCTCACTTTGCGGATTTTCTCACTCTCACATAATTTGTGAGCAAAAATGTACGAAATGGTGAAACAGTTTCCACCGATTCACTAGTGAAAAATTGTTTAGAATAGGCATGAGTATTACCATAATCGCTTTGAAAGTGGTTTTGATATGTTACTTTCCATGTGCACTTTCAACCTTTTTATTTCAGTGTATTTGATGTATTTAAATAAAAATTTAAGTAATTAAACTTTTTGTGTTATAAGTGCGCATTTAAGGCGCAGCGTGGGTTAACCTTTTCAAATTGATTTCCCTCAAAATATTGTGGTCTTTGCTTTAAATAAGCCTTTACAAAAACCTGTTTGTCTTGGAAAAATGAGTTTAACTCCGGAACAAATTATAGCAATAATTAAGGAAACAAATGAGAGTACGAAGAAGGAATTAACTAAACAGTTAAATAACTTAAATTTAGCTCTCAGCCGCCTTCAACCACCAAGTGTTGAATTATATTTGCCTGTTTCAATAAACCCGTCCATTATAGAAAATAGTGCAAGCCTCGATTTAATAAAATCTCTGCCGGAATTTAAGTGAGATCCTACCTCTTATCCCACATGGCGAAGTTCAGCTATATTCGCCATGAACTATTACAAAGAGGGTTCAGAGAGGTATTACGTAGCCATGGGTATATTCCGAAATAAAATTACTGAGTCCGCTAATTCCACCCTAGCATCGTTTAACACCGTACTGAATTTCAGAGTGATTATGAGTAGACTACGCTCAGAAAAAAATCACAGTTATATCAACAGTCCTCTACTGTTAATACCAAAAACTAATGAATTGACGGAAATCTGGTCAAGTAATGTAGATTTACAGTGAATCCAACAGATTTAACAGTCATTTAACAGCGAAGATACTTTCACAACAGATTTCTGCAGTTAATCCAAGAGATTTAAATTAATCCAGCAGATTTAACACTCTCACAACAGACTTCTGCAGTTAATCCAACAGACTTCTGCAGTTAATCCAACAGATTTAAGTTAATCCAACAGATTTAACACTCTCACAACAGACTTCTGCAGTTAATCCAACCGACTTCTGCAGTTAATCCAACAGATTTAACAGTAATTCAACAACGAAGATACTCCCATTACTGTCATAGAACAAAGCTGCAATTCCACGCCATCAAACATAAGTACGCAATGGCCTGATGGTTAACATCTCCGTTCAGCAGTCAAAGCAGCGTGAGCTCGATTCTCGGTGGAGGCGACATAGCAACGTGGGAAAGTGTCTTTTAGAACAAAGCTGTAATTAGACGCTGGGAAGCATAAGTAAGCGATGGCATAATGGTTATACAGTAGACACCTGGGTTGAGTGTTCAAGAGCCCTGAGTTCCGATTCTCGGTGAATTCACAATATAAGAACTCTGAAAAAAAAATTTTGTTTTTGTTTTGAAAAAAAAAAAAAAATAATAATATTGACTTCACCGAGAATCGAACTCGGAATACCTAAAACAACAAAATTGTCTGTTAAAACGACAGCTAAAACGAACAGCATCTGTTGTTTCAACAGATATATCGTTTGGATGGTTTTTGAATGTGAAATCTGTTGTTTTAACCTGTAATCCAGTTCGTTCTACTGTATTTTTTCTCTGGCTGTAGATCAAGAATATTCAGATAAGAGCATGATATAAATACTATAGGTAAAACCGTTCTCTAAGTCAAATAGAAAAAAAATATTCCAAAAATTTAAAATAAGAAAAATTTTAAAAAAAATCAAAAAATATTTTCCAATTTACACTGCACGTTTAGGTGGACGCATGGACACTATAAAATGGCGGGAAATGACATGGTAGATTAGCCTGCTAGAGGGGCACATTCGCTCCGCTTTTACGGCCTTATTTTTAACAATTCTAGCAATAGTTCTAATCGCAAATTGATGAAAAATTAAAATAAATTATTTTGATTTGTAAATTATTTGATTGAAAAACCCAAACAGAAAAGTCGTGGCAAAAAATAAATGTGTATGAGAATTGCTTAAAAATGGCACTAGTGTCATTAACGGGTTTACCTGTAGTATTTATCATTGTTAAATTATATAAGGTTAAGCAGATTTTGACATTTGCCAAGGCATAGCTTCCTTATTAGAGTTGCATTTACGAAGGATGCAAAACAGGGTAAAAAAATCATCATCATCGTTTATTGGCGCTTAAACGCCTAAGCGATTTTGGCCGTTTCGTATCAAAGCACGCCAGTCATTCCTTTTTAGCGATAACCGACGCCAATTGGAAACCCCAAGGGAGTTCAAGTCATCCTCCACCTGTTGTTTCCATCTCAGTCGAGGCCTCCCCCTTCCTCTGCTGCCGAATTCAGGTTAGGTTAGGTTGCGAGGGCAGGACAGAGTGCAGGACCCTGCCCACCACTTAGGCCAGTCAAGTTGGCCCATTGTGATACCCTATGCGGTCTTAAGACCCACCCCATATCCGAGAGACAAACATCAACACTCTCACATTCTCACACTTGGATTAGAGGATCAAACCAGCTCGTGGAATCAATGAATTTCGATAGAGCCCTAATATCCATTTTTGAAACCTCCGTGAGGTCGTCGATGAACGGTTGGCCGAGAATAGCCAATCGTCTTCTGCTGAGTGCAGGACAATGACACAGCAGATGTTGAACACTCTCCTCCTCTTCAATACATCTGCAACTGCGACAGTAATCGTGAGTTATTACGCCCATCCTAGCACCATGTGTGCCTATTAAGCAGTGCCCTGTTAACACCCTTATCAGTGATGAGACACCGGATTTATTAAGGGACAGCAGACAGTTAGTGCGTCCTTTGTTGTACGAAGGCCAAGTTAGCCTTGATATCTCGCACGTCGAGAGACCTGACCAGAGCTCATTTGCCCTTTGTAAGGTATTTGTGCTAGCTCGGAGTTTGAAAGATGCCATGGGAATGCCTACCAGATCATTTCCTGGAAGGAGATGAGTGGTGGTACCTCTTCTGGCCAGCTCATCCGCTATACAGTTGCCTTCAATATCCCTGTGACCAGGTACCCAAATAAGGCTGATACTGAAGTGCTGAGCCATCTCGTTAAGAGATCTGCGGCATTCAGTTAGCGACTTTGTGTTGTCGACATATGAGTTCAGTGCCTTTAGCGCGGCCTGACTATCTGAGAAGATAAATATCGGTTTGCCGTTTTGGGGCGTAGACGCTAGGCTTTTCACTGCACCGTGTATTGCCAGCATTTCTGCTTGGTACACGCTGCAGTGGTCGGGAAGACGAAAGGAGATCTCTAGTCCCAGGTCCGGTGAAAAGATACCTCCACCCACCTTCCCTTCAAGCTTAGAGCCATCGGTGAATATGTTCATGGCATTCGGCACAGTATGCGGTCGGTAATCCCATTCTTGTCTTGTGGGTATTTTCACCTCGTAGTTCCTAACGAACACGTTGCTTGGCGTGCAATAGTCAGTATGTAATGGTATGCTCACAGGTGCATGGGAGCCTAAAATTGTGGCGTGACCACATGTACCGCCCTTCCATACGTCGGTCTCCCTTAGAGCTGTAATCACAGCCATTTCTTTAGCCACCAGATCGAGTGGTGGAAGATTCAGCATCGTGTTGAGTGCTTCTGTCGGAGTGGAGCCGAGGGCCCCGGTTATGCAGAGTTCTGAACTCCTTTGGACTTTTTGTATCTGCTTGAGGTACGTGTTCTTGGTTAGTGCCGGCCACCAGACCAGCACACCGTAGAGTAAAATTGGACGAACAATAGCTGTGTATATCCAGTGCACCACTTTGGGAGAGAACCCCCACGATATACCAATTGCTCTCTTGCAAGTAAACAACGCGCATGTTGCCTTTTTAACTCGTTCCGCTATATTGTCGCTCCAGAGTAGTTTCCTGTCTAGAATAACTCCTAGATATTTGACTTTGTCACTGAGTACTAAAGTTGTATTCCCAATTTTTGGTGGTATTAAGTTCGGTATTTTGTACCTCCTAGTGAAGAGGACAAGTTCGGTTTTCTCGGGGTTAACCTCCAAACCTGAAGCGTTCGCCCAGTCGCATACTTTAGTCAGAGCATTTTCCATTAAATTGCAGAGGGTTTGAGGAAATTTTCCCCGAATGATAACGCAGATGTCATCGGCGTACGCGATCACTTGGTAGCCTTCAGCTTCCATGAGACGTAGAAGTTGGTTTACAGTAACCAGCCACAGGAGCGGAGAGAGAACACCTCCTTGCGGGGTACCTCTGTTAACGAGTCTGTGAATCGAATTATCGCCTAGCTCCGTTGTAATCCGTCTGCTAATAAGCAATTTGCGGATAAACTCCACAAGGCAGGCATCGACCCGCAGACCCGTTAACGCCGAGGTAATGGCTTCCGGTAGAACGTTGTTGAAGGCACCTGCTATATCAAGGAAAGCCACCAGTGTATATTCCTTTGTGTCAATTGACTTTTCTATAACAGATACCAGAGAATGCAAGGCAGTGTCAGTCGATCTACCTTTACTATAGGCGTGTTGAGCCCGCGACATATGAGTTGAGTCTATCGATCTTCTGACATAGTCCTCCAAAAGTCTTTCCATAATTTTAAGTAGAAATGAAGATAGGCTTATTGGCCTAAAATCATTAGGTTTAGAATGGGATGGTTTCCCGGATTTTGGGATAAATACTACCTTAACCTCTCTCCATGATGCAGGTACATAGTTGAGCCTGAGGCAACTAACAAACATGGTCTTCAGCCAGGGCTTAATAAGCTCGGATGTTTGTTGTAACTGGGCCGGGAATATTCCGTCCGGTCCTGGCGATTTGTAGGGCTTGAGACTGGCCAAGGCCCAGTCCAGCTTTTTATCATCGGTTATTTCCTTTATCACCTGATCCGAAAGCATTTCATTCCCGACCGTAGTAGTAGCCGTGTCTGTGCATGTCGGAAAGTGAGCATCCAGAAGCAGATTCATTGTGTCAGTGCTCGAATCGGTCCAATTCCCATCCGGCATTTGTATGTGGCTCAGTGTCGCTGGCGATTTGAGAGCACCTTCCTCAGGCGCGAAGCTGCAGATGTTGATTCGATATTGTTGCAGAAATTCACCCAGGAGGCCCGTTTGGCCTTGCGAATTTCTTTCTTGTAGTTACTTAATTTAGTTTTGTGAAGTGCCCAGGATGTTTCGCTACCATCCTGTTTGGCTTTGTTAAAGGCCGACCTACATGTCCTTCTGAGATTACCTAGATCGGACGACCACCAGGGTGGTCTGTGGGTTTCAGCTAACTTTTTAGGCGGACACGCCTTGTCTAGAGCAATCTTGCAGTGTTGATTGAAGGAGCTGACGAGGTCGTCTAGCTCCTCTTCCTTTCTAGGTGTTACCAGCTGATTTGACAAATATTTGCGAATAAGTTTTTGGTAGTGGGCTTTAATTCGCTGGACTATGGTCAGATCTGCGTAGAGCTCGTACAGCTCATCGTTAAATTTCCTTCGATACTCGCCGTTGGCATCACGGGAAGGACCATAAATCTTCCGGAGAACTTGTCTCTCAAATACTCCAAGGGCCATGTCATCTTCTCTTGACATTGTCCATGAATCTGAGCCATACATCAGGACAGGTATGATGAGAGACTTATAGAGCGTGATCTTTGTTCTTCGAGATAGGACTTTACTTCTCAATTGCCTACTCAGTCCAAAGTAGCACTTGTTGGCAAGAGTGATTCTCCGCTGGATTTCTAGACTGATATTATTTTCGGTGTTGATACTGGTTCCCAAATAGACGAAGTCCTTCACAGTTTCAAATTTGTCACTATCAACAGTGACATGGCTGCCAAGGCGCAGGTGCGCCGATTCTTTCTTTGATGACAGCAAATACTTTGTCTTGTCCTCGTTCACGGCAAGACCCACTTTTTTCGCTTCCTTATCCAGTCCAGAGAAGGCAGCGCTTACGGCGCGGTTGTTAAGGCCAATGATATCAATATCATCGGCATACGCCAGCAATTGCACGCTCTTGTAAAAGATTGTACCATTGCGGTTTAGCTCTGCTGCTCGAATTATCTTCTCCAGCATCAGATTGAAGAAATCGCACGAAAGGGAGTCGCCCTGTCTGAAGCCTCGTTTGGTTTCAAATGGCTCAGCGAGGTCCTTCCCGATTCTGACGGAGCTGTTGGTATTGCTCAACGTCATTTGGCAAAGCCGTATAAGCTTTGCATGGAAGTCAAATTCAGACATGGCGGCATACAGGCAACTCCTTTTTACGCTGTCAAAAGCGGCTTTAAAATCGACAAAGAGATGGTGAGTGTCGATTCTCTTATCATGGGTCTTCTCCTGGATTTGGCGTATCGTGAAAATCTGGTCGATGGTAGATTTACCAGGTCTAAAGCCACACTGATAAGGTCCAATCAGTTTGTCTACGATGGGCTTCAGCCTTTCACACAACACGCTAGAAAGAACCTTATATGCGATATTAAGAAGACTAATTCCGCGGTAGTTGGTGCGGTTAGCGGGATCGCCTTTCTTGTGGATTGGGCAAAGCACACTTAAATTCCAATCCCGAAGCATGCATTCGTCTGACCATATTCTGCATAAGAGCTGATGCATGCTTTTTACCAGCTCTTCGCCTCCGTGTTTGAACAGCTCGGCGGGTAGTCCGTCTTTTCCAGGCGCTTTGTTGTTTTTGAGCCGGATATAGCTATCCTCACTTCATCATAGTCAGGTGGTGGGACGACTTTTCCATAGTCAGCGATTGGGGTATCGGGTTCGACATCTCCCTCGCAATTTAGCAGTGAGGAGAAGTGCTCCCTCCATAATTTAAGTACACTTTGTAAGTCGGTTACCAGGTCGCCATTATTGTCCTTACAGGAGCTTGCCCAGCCAGCATCTCAAGCTCCTCACACTCACGACTTTCGGCCTCACTTTTCTTTTTTCTGAAAAGGCGTCTCTCTTCCTTCTTTGCCTCACGATATTGTTGCCATACACTGCGGGTTGCGCCCGTTCGCAACGTCTCCTTGTAGGCAGCGTCCTTTTTTTCGAGGCAGTTTTGCATTCCTCATCGTACCAGTTGTTCTTGCGGGCTCGCTCGCCGCTCAGCGGCGGTACGCAATGAGTGAGAGATATGCTTCCATTGCTCGGTTACATCGTTAGGTCGAGGATTGCCCTCTGCTAGCAGGTGTGAGAGTCGAGTTGTGAAATTATCAGCTGTCTGTGTCATGCGCAGCTTCTCGGCGTAAAAAAATCCCCCTTTAGGAAAATTGTAGTAGAAAAGGAAGGAACGCCGTTCGCAAAATTTCAGGATTTTTTTTCTGGAAATCTGTCTTTTCAACATTTATTTTTTTAAATTATTAAACATCTTACGCGAAGTGATAGGAAAGTATTGTCAAGCCTATGTCGATGACATAATAATATATTCGCCGGATGGACAGTCCCTCTTAGAACACATCGACAGCATACTTCAAAAACTTGGAGTATCGCTTGAAAAGTCGAAATTTTTCAAGACTGAAGTGGAGTTTTTAGGATTTCAAGTCTCTGAAAACGGAATCAAAACTTGCCCGAACAAAATTTATGACATCCTTCACTATGAAACCCCTAAAACTCTGCGAGCACTACGTTCGTTTCTTGGCTTAGCGGGATACTACAGACGTTTTGTAAAGGACTACGCTGCCATCGTAAAACCTTTAACAGTTTACCTAAGGGGTGAAAATGGACAAATCGGTTCGAGAAATTCACAGAAAGTGATAATAAATTTCAGTCCAGAGGCACTACAGGCATTCGAAAGAATAAAACAGATTTTAGCCTCCGAAGACGTCCTCTTACAATAAACCCTTTGAGCTTACCACGGATGCTTCCTGTGAAGCGCTAGGTGCGGTTTTGTCTCAAAGAGGACGTCCAATAACAATGATTTAGCGAATTATGCAAACAATGAGCGTGAGCTACTCGCTATTGTATGGGCATTGACAAAACTTAGTCATTACCTGTACGGCATTAAGGACATACACATTTTTACTGACCACCAACCTCTCATATTTGCGATGTCAGCAAAAAATCCGAATGCAAAAATGAAGAGATGGATCACCTTTGTTGAAGAATTTTCCCCAACTTTAAACCTGGAAAAGATAGATGCACTGTCAAGACAGTTTTCTAACAACTTAAATGAGACAATATCATCTGATGAAACTGTCCACAGTGAAATATCCTCAACTAGTATAATTAATCTGAAGTCCCCGGTGAATCAATTTAAAGCTACGTTTACACGGCACCAAATGCGTCACTTTTGGCCAATTTTTTTCGAGACCGTTCATCCTCAGATTGAATTTGATCACCAAATTAGGTCAAATTAAATTAATTTCATCTAATTTGGCAAACAAATTCATTCTGCGGACAAACATTCTCGAAATAACTTCGCCAAATGCGACGCATTTGGTGCAGTGTAAATGTATAATAAGAACCAAATATTAATATCGAAATCTAATACATTTAGTAAATCCACCAAAATTCTTTTCCAAAAGTTAATTCGCCATACGATTTCGTACAATTCAGTTGAAAGGCTGATACAATACCTAAAAAGTATCGTTAATGGCAAGGTAATGAATGCGATACATTGCGATCTTCCAACCTTGGCTGAAATACAAAACCCAATAATATTAGCATACTAGGGGTGGGACTATTCGAATAAAAATTATTCGAATAAACTACTCTTTTATTCGACGCGAATAAAAATTCGAATAATATTTATTTGAATTATTTATTCGTTTATTCGAATAGTTGTATTGAACTACTGGATGAAACGCAAATGGTTTGCATGTACAAATGTGTGCATATGCAGAAGTTTTGTTCAACTATTCGAATAGTTGCCAAGTATTCGAATAGTTGCTAATTATTCGAATAGTTGTTTATTCGCTATTGTCTTGTTTTTGTATTCGAATAATATAATTTTATAATGTATAGGCCATTTTGGGACTGTTTTTAATGGTCCCTAAAGCGACCCAAAAGGATACCAAAGTGGCCCCAAAATGTTCCCAAATTGGCCTCGAAATGGTCTTAAAGTGATCGCATAGTGACCTTAAGCCACCACAAGGGATCCCAAAGTGGCCCCAAATTGGCCCGGAAATTGTCTTAAAGTCATCCCATAGTGACCTAAAGCGACCACAATGGATCCCAAAGTGACCCCAAAATGTTCCCGAATTGGCCCCGAAATGGTCTTAAAGTGATCCCATAGTGACCTAAAGCCACCACAAGGTATCCCAAATTGGCCCCAAACTGTTCCCAAAATAGTCTCGAAATGGTCTTAAAGTGATCCCATTGTGACCTAAAGTGGCCCCAAACTGTTCCCAAATTGGCCCCAAAATGGTCTTAAAGTGGTCCCATAGTGACCTAAAGTGACCCCAAAGGATCCCAAAGTGGCCCCAAAATGGTCTTTCGTCTTTATTTAGTTAACCCATTAATGCCCATTGTACCCAAGCGAGTGTGCCTGTTCAAATTACAAAATTTGGGACCACTTGGGGTCACTTTGGGAACACGGAAACACTTGGGTCACACTTGGTCACTATGGGATAGGTTAGGTTAGGTTGCGAGGGCAGGACAGAGTGCAGGACCCTGCCCACCACTTAGGCCAGTCAAGTTGGCCCATTGTGATACCCTATGCGGTCTTAAGACCCATCCCATATCAAGAGACAAACATCAACACTCTCACAATCTCACACTTGGATTAGAGGATCAAACCAGCTCGTGGAATCAATGAATTTCGATAGAGCCCTAATATCCATTTTTGAAACCTCCGTGAGGTCATCGATGAACGGTTGGCCGAGAATAGCCAATCGTCTTCTGCTGAGTGCAGGACAATGACACAGCAGATGTTGAACACTCTCCTCCTCTTCAATACATCTGCAACTGCGACAGTAATCGTGAGTTATTACGCCCATCCTAGCACCATGTGTGCCTATTAAGCAGTGCCCTGTTAACACCCTTATCAGTGATGAGACACCGGATTTATTAAGTGACAGCAGACAGTTAGTGCGTCCTTTGTTGTACGAAGGCCAAGTTAGCCTTGATATCTCGCACGTCGAGAGACCTGACCAGAGCTCATTTGCCCTTTGTAAGGTATTTGTGCTAGCTCGGAGTTTGAAAGATGCCATGGGAATGCCTACCAGATCATTTCCTGGAAGGAGATGAGTGGTGGTACCTCTTCTGGCCAGCTCATCCGCTATACAGTTGCCTTCAATATCCCTGTGACCAGGTACCCAAATAAGGCTGATACTGAAGTGCTGAGCCATCTCGTTAAGAGATCTGCGGCATTCAGTTAGCGACTTTGTGTTGTCGACATATGAGTTCAGTGCCTTTAGCGCGGCCTGACTATCTGAGAAGATAAATATCCCTTTGCCGTTTTGGGGCGTAGACGCTAGGCTTTTCACTGCACCGTGTATTGCCAGCATTTCTGCTTGGTACACGCTGCAGTGGTCGGGAAGACGAAAGGAGATCTCTAGTCCCAGGTCCGGTGAAAAGATACCTCCACCCACCTTCCCTTCAAGCTTAGAGCCATCGGTGAATATGTTCATGGCATTCCGCACAGTATGCGGTCGGTAATCCCATTCTTGTCTTGTGGGTATTTTCACCTCGTAGTTCCTAACGAACACGTTGCTTGGCGTGCAATAGTCAGTATGTAATGGTATGCTCACAGGTGCATGGGAGCCTAAAATTGTGGCGTGACCACATGTACCGCCCTTCCATACGTCGGTCTCCCTTAGTCGCAGAGCTGTAATCACAGCCATTTCTTTAGCCACCAGATCGAGTGGTGGAAGATTCAGCATCGTGTTGAGTGCTTCTGTCGGAGTGGAGCCGAGGGCCCCGGTTATGCAGAGTTCTGAACTCCTTTGGACTTTTTGTATCTGCTTGAGGTACGTGTTCTTGGTTAGTGCCGGACACCAGACCAGCACACCGTACAGTAAAATTGGACGAACAATAGCTGTGTATATCCAGTGCACCACTTTGGGAGAGAACCCCCACGATATACCAATTGCTCTCTTGCAAGTAAACAACGCGCATGTTGCCTTTTTAACTCGTTCCGCTATATTGTCGCTCCAGAGTAGTTTCCTGTCTAGAATAACTCCTAGATATTTGACTTTGTCACTGAGTACTAAGTTCGGTATTTTGTACCTCCTAGTGAAGAGGACAAGTTCGGTTTTCTCGGGGTTAACCTCCAAACCTGAAGCGTTCGCCCAGTCGCATACTTTAGTTAGAGCATTTTCCATTAAATTGCAGAGGGTTTGAGGAAATTTTCCCCGAATGATAACGCAGATGTCATCGGCGTACGCGATCACTTGGTAGCCTTCAGCTTCCATGAGACGTAGAAGTTGGTTTACAGTAACCAGCCACAGGAGCGGAGAGAGAACACCTCCTTGCGGGGTACCTCTGTTAACGAGTCTGTGAACCGAATTACCGCCTAGCTCCGTAGTAATCCGTCTGCTAATAAGCAATTTGCGGATAAACTCCACAAGGCAGGCATCGACCCGCAGACCCGTTAACGCCGAGGTGATGGCTTCCGGTAGAACGTTGTTGAAGGCACCTGCTATATCAAGGAAAGCCACTAGTGTATATTCCTTTGTGTCAATTGACTTTTCTATAACAGATACCAGAGAATGCAAGGCAGTGTCAGTCGATCTACCTTTACTATAGGCGTGTTGAGCCCGCGACATGCGAGTTGAGTCTATCGATCTTCTGACATAGTCCTCCAAAAGTCTTTCCATAATTTTAAGTAGAAATGAAGATAGGCTTATTGGCCTAAAATCATTAGGTTTAGAATGGGATGGTTTCCCAGATTTTGGGATAAATACTACCTTAACCTCTCTCCATGATGCAGGTACATAGTTGAGCCTGAGGCAACTAACAAACATGGTCTTCAGCCAGGGCTTAATAAGCTCGGCTGTTTGTTGTAACTGGGCCGGGAATATTCCGTCCGGTCCTGGCGATTTGTAGGGCTTGAGACTGGCCAAGGCCCAGTCCAGCTTTTTATCATCGGTTATTTCCTTTATCAGCTGATCCGAAAGCATTTCATTCCCGACCGTAGTAGTAGCCGTGACTGTGCATGTCGGAAAGTGAGCATCCAGAAGCAGATTCATTGTGTCAGTGCTCGAATCGGTCCAATTCCCATCCGGCATTTGTATGTGGCTCAGTGTAGCTGGCGATTTTGAGAGCACCTTCCTCAGGCGCGAAGCTGCAGATGTTGATTCGATATTGTTGCAGAAATTCACCCAGGAGGCCCGTTTGGCCTTGCGAATTTCTTTCTTGTAGTTACTTAATTTAGTTTTGTGAAGTGCCCAGGATGTTGCGCTACCATCCTGTTTGGCTTTGTTAAAGGCCGACCTACATGTCCTTCTGAGATTATCTAGATCGGACGACCACCAGGGTGGTCTGTGGGTTTCAGTTAACTTTTTAGGCGGACACGCCTTGTCTAGAGCAATCTTGCAGTGTTGATTGAAGGAGCTGACGAGGTCGTCTAGCTCCTCTTCCTTTCTAGGTGTTACCAGCTGATTTGACAAATATTTGCGAATAAGCTTTTGGTAGTAACCCCAATTTGTTTTCCTAATATTCTGTATATATTTCGGACTTGTATGTAAATCTACTAAGGAGAAGCTAATGTATCTATGGTCTGAGAAGGAGTGCTCGCCTAACACCCTCCATGATTCTATGAGGTGACTGTGAGAGTCAGTGACCAACGTTATATCGAGGACTTCCTCTCGGTTTCTTGTTACGAAGGTGGGTTCATTCCCCGTGTTACATATACTTAGGTTAGTGCCTAGTAGATAGTTATAGAGTGACTCACCTCGCTCATTTGTGTCAGTGCTGCCCCATTGGTTGTGATGGGCATTAGCGTCGCCGCCTAGCACGATGATATCGTCCCGTGGTTTTGAGGAACTCACGAACTCTCTAAAGTTGTTTGATGGTAGTGGTCCTTGGTGATCGTGAGCTAGATAGAATGATGCGAACCTGCAACTTCTACCTAGCCCCTCGACGCTTATCGCTGTCAGATCTCCGTCACTAAACTGGGGTAAGAGAAGAGCGTTAATATTTGATTTAACTAAAATACACGTTCGAGGTTTACCTTTACCTGTTGCGCTATAAAGCTTGTAAGTAGGGGTCCTCAAACCACAGATCCTATCTCCAGTGATCCATGGCTCTTGAACCAGGACAATGTCTACTGCGCCTTTTGAGAGCTGCAGTAGTAGTGCGGCCGAAGCAGCTTTACAGTGATGGAGATTAATCTGGAGGACCCTCATCACTTTTTTTTGCGCTCTCCTCTGTGAGCGTCACGTCCGAGTCGCCGTCGCTCAGAAGCTGACTCTCGGAGTAGAGTCTCCTGAGAGCCGAGCCACCGTCCGAGCTGGACGACGCGAACCCACTCCCCACTATGGGATCACTTTAAGAACATTTTGGCGTCAATTTGAGTCCATTTTGAGGCCAATTTGGGACCATTTTGGATCAATTTAAGAACATTTTGGAGGCAATTTGAGAATATTTTGGGGTCAATTTGGGAACATCTTGGGGCCACTTTGGGATCCTATGGGGTCACTTTAGGTCACTATGGGATCACTTTAAAACCACTTCGGGACCATTTCGGTTTCAATTTGGGAACATTTTGGGGCCACATTGGGATCCTATGGGGTCGCTTTAGGTCACTATGGGATCATTTGGAGAATATTTTGGGGTCAATTTGGGTACATTTTGGGGTCACTTTGGGAACATTTTGGGGCCACTTTGGGATCCTATGGGATCACTTTAGGTCACTATGGGATCACTTGAAGACCGCTTCGGGACAATTTTGGGGTCAATTTGGGAACATTTTGGGGCCACTTTGGCAACTTTTTTTGGGCCACTTTGGGGTCGCTTTAAGTCACTATGGAATTAATTTAAGACCATTTTGGGGTCATTTTGAGAACATTTTGGGGCCACTTTGGGATCCTATGGGGTCACTTTAGGTCACTATGGGATCAATTTAAGAACATTTTGGGGCCACTTTGGGATCCTATGGGGTCGTTTTAGGTCACTATAGGATCAATTTAAGAACATTTTGGGGCCACTTTGGGATCATTTCAAAACCACTTCGGGACCATTTTGGGGTCAATTTGGGAACATTTTGGGGCCACTTTGGGATCCTATGGGGTCGCTTTAGTTCACTATGGGATCAATTTAAGAATATTTTGGGGTCAATTTGGGAACATTTAGGGCCACTTTGGGATCCCATGGGGTCGCTTTAGGTCACTATGGGATTACTTTAAGACCATTTCGGGACCATTTTTGGGTCAATTTGGGAACATTTTGGGGCCACTTTGGGATCCCATGGGGTCGCTTTAGGTCACTATGGGATCAATTTGAGAATATTTTGGGGTCAATTAGGGAACATTTTGGGGCCACTTTGGGACCCTATGGGGTCACTTTAGGTCACTCTGGGATCACTTTAAGACCACTTCGGGACCATTTTGGGGTCAATTTGGGAACATTTTGGGGCCACTTTGGGAACTTTTTTTGGGCAACTTTGGGATCCTATGGGGTCGCTTTAAGTCACTATGGGATCAATTTAAGACCATTGTGGGGGCAATTTGAGAACATTTTGGGGCCATTTAGGGAACATTTGGGGCCACTTCGGGATCCTATGGGGTCGCTATGGAATCAATTTAAGACCATTTTGGGCTCAATTTGACACCATTTTGTGGCCACTTTGGGAACTTTTATGGGGTCGCTTAAGGTCACTATGGAATCAATTGAAACCCATTTTGGGGTCAATTTGAGACCATTTTGGAAACATTTTGGTGCCATTTTGGGATCCTATGGTGTCGCTTTAGGTCATTGTGGGATCAATTTAAGAACATTTTGGGGTCAATTTGGGAACATTTTGGGCCACTTTGGGAATATTTTGGGGGCACTTTGGGATCCTATGGAGTCGCTTTAGTTCACTATGGGATCAATTCAAGAACATTTTGGGGTAAATTTGGGAACATTTTGGGACCATTTTTGGAACATTTTGGGGCCACTTTGGGATCCTTCGGGGTCGCTTTAGGTCACTACGGGATCACTTTAAGACTATTTTGGGGCTTTCAAAACCCGTACGAATCTGCGTGCTGAAGCAATTGTTTTTTTTTTGTATTTGGAAGTAATTTTATATGAAACTTTGAAGCCAGCTTCTGGCTGGTGTTACCATGATTGTATACCTTAATAATAGTGATAAACAATGGTTACCATACGCTATAAATGCCAAACTTACGATAAAACGAAAATGAAATTTGTTTATGTATGTATCTACAATTTTAACGTGCAAAGCGCTCTACTCAAAAATTATTGGCGCATATTTTAAAGTCGAAAAAATGAATTCAATAGTGGTAGGTGCTGTAATTTTTTTTATTTGCTAGGCACTATACAATTAAAAAAATATATTTAAAGTTTCTTAGCTTCTGCAATGTACCTAAATGGGTTGGAAAAGCTTAAAAAATCTGCAAACAATAACGTGCCTATTAGCGGAACCTAAAAGTTTAAGTTTTTCCCCGTCTGCAAAAGTCGATAAATATCCTGAACTCTTCTTTGTCTGAAATGTTCTCTGGCAGCAGTATGGGCTTTCGTTGCGGTTATAAAGACTGGGGCTTGCCTCGATTGATATACGTAGGCACGCCACTGCATTGAGGTCTCTTTGGGACCATTCAAACAGTACCAAAATGATCCCAAAACCTATACATTATAAAATTATATTATTCGAATACAGAAAAAAGACAATAGCGAATAAACAACTATTCGAATAATTGTCAACTATCCGAATAGTTTAAAACTATTCGAATACTTGGCAAACTATTCGAATTTTTTGGAACGAATATTTTTATTCGTTTATTCGAATAACATTTATTCGAATATTATTCGAAATTATTCCCACTCCTAGTAAATACAATTATCATATACTTACGAACTTTTAACGCACTGTAACCAATTAAATAAACACGAACTAGAAATTTAAAGATTTATGTTATATAATTTAATGGGTTTTAAATTGTGAAATATGGATATTAGATTTTAATTGTATTTAAGAAATATGTTTCGCACTCCGAGTGCATATGCATACGACTGGTAACGAATAATGAATACTGCTCGTGAATACTGCTGAGTTGCCGTGTTAACATTAGCAGGGGTGTTTTTATTACACTGAACCAAAAACGTACATGTTTTTTACGAACAAAGTTTCATAGAAGTTCGCGCTGGTTTTTCTTAAAATATAAGAAAAAATTCATAGAATCTAAGAAAATTTTCTTACAATTTATGAATGAATATATGCTTTCTGTGGATTTGTTTACATATTTTACGAAAAAGTACTTATATTCTAGGAAATGTTCGTAAATTTCTACGAAAAAGTTCTTTGGAGAGGTTTTAACGAACAATTCTTAAAATCTATGTACTTTTTCATTGGATACATGAACTTTTTTGGTTCAGTGTAGGATGGAAGAGTTGCCGTATGAGGTGACAGCTCGGCCACTCCTGGAGGTAAATCGTCCTCGATTTCATCGTCGAAGTCATTCTCATCAAGTTCAGGTGCACTGCTGCTCCAACGCTTCATTTTGTCAGACGCAAATACAGAGCAAAATTTCTTCTTCGTGATCTGCATTCCTAGTACGTCTTCTAGAAGATAGCGGTCGTTGCCGAGAACCTTTGCCACGGCGTATGGACCACGATATCTCGGTTCTAATTTTCGGGATCCACCAGTGGCGGTAGGCTCATGCTCTATTACCACAAGATCATTCTCTTCGTAGGTCGTTGGTTTAGCATGTCGTTTATCAAATCGTAGTTTCCACTTAGCGCGTTCGTCGTTGATATTGATAACAGCTTGTTCTCGTCGTAGCTCTATGGGTACGGACATGGTAGTGTCGGACAAATCATCTTGAATTGCGGCAAGTAAGCGATTTTGTACAGGATCGCGTAGATTGAAATCGAACACGAGTTCGTTCGGACAGAACCCTGTGGTGGAGTTTCGCTGCGAATTAATCTTCCATTGAAGGTCTTTTAGCTTCATATCCCAGTCCTTGGGATTTTCGGTGGTTGTACGAAGGAAATTAAGTATAATTTGGTTAGCGCGCTCGACCTGACCGTTAGCGCGTGGTGTCCGGACAGCGGTTTTGATGTGGTGTGTACCATTTTCGTCGCAAAAGTTCTCAAAAACCTTCGATGTGAACACGGTTCCTCGATCGCTTATGATTTGGGTTGGTAAGCCGAAGTAGCTTGATATTTCGTTGAGCGTGTTGATTACGGGCGCGGTTTCGGTATTGCGCACTGCTTTTACGATTAAAAACGGGTCGGATATTGCGGAACGAAACAGTTACCACGTTTACTGCGAACGAATGGCCCCATGTGGTCAATATGAATAACGCGCAACGGGATGGGGTCAATTGGACCGTAATGCATGCTTCCTTCAGGTAGCAACATGACACGCATGCAGTGATATAGCTTTTCACATAGCGCCTTAAGTTAGGAAACCAATAAAATTTTCAAACTCGTTCGATTGTTTTTTCAAGGGCGGGATGCCCAGCATCATCATGACACGATTTAACAACTCGCCAGCGCACGGCTTTTGGGACAACAAATGCTAACGCGTCGGGTAGTTTTCGATAAAGTCTTTGATTTTGTATTATGTACTCGGTACGCAATTGTTTTTCGCGGTCGAATTTTAATTCACCATTAAGAATTTTTATGATTTCACAGAGAGCGTCGTCTTGTAATTGCATTGTTAGCAGCCAATCACGCTGATCGGCGGTCACATTAAGTACGAACCCGGCTATGGATACACTCAAAGTCAAAATCTAGTAGCCTTAGCCACCAACGGGATATTTTTGGTTTATGTTCTTTATTTTCTTTCATTTTCGCGAGCGCAGAACAATCGGTTATGAGGCGAAAAGGTTTACCGAGTAAGTATATACGGAAGCGGTCGAGGGTTTCAACAGCGGCAAGCGCTTCTAGCTCGTAGCTATGATAGCGGCTTTCTGCATCAGTACAATGCCGGCTATAATAAAACACTGGTTACCACTTCTTGCCATCGGATGATTGCAACATAACTCCTGCGAATCCGACGCTAGACGCGTCTTTATGCACTTCATGCTGCGCGGACTGATCGTAGAGTGCAAGAAGCGGTTGATTACATAACTTGTCGATGAGTTCTGTAAAAGATCGTTGCTGTGCGTCGCCCCAAAAAAATTGTTTTGCTGATTTTTGTAGTAGTAGTAGTAGTAGTATATATTTATTTTAAACAAATCGAAATACAGCATATGACTTAGGCTACTATGCACAAACATATAAATAAAATAAATAAAAATTGAGAATTGCGTCAATAACAGAATATGTTGCGTGTCGCACTGCATGTTAAATAAATTACTTATGTATAAGCTATGAGAATTCGTTTAATATCAAATTCCTGAATTTAATGCTGTCTGCAAGAAACTTGGCAAGAGAAATGAAATTATAACCATTTAAAATAGCAATGACCTTCGCCATATCTAAAGTTCTTTCCCCAAAATAAAGCAAACGGAAATTGTTATATATAGGACATGATCCAATAAGGTGAAAAGCGTCTTCTGCCATCTGCAAATTACACACTGTGCAAAGTGGAGACGATATGTTTTTGTAAGCTCTAGCGTTTAGGTTCAGCAGACCTCCCCTTGCTCGTAGAATTAAACTAACGGCATAAGCACTGAAATCATCCGTGAAATATGAACTCTCTAAGGGCACTAAAATATTGTAAAGATCGTGAGAAGTAGACTTTTGTGCCATATCTAGGAACATATTTGTATTACTCTCAGCAAGGCGATCTAAGAGCGAAGACGTGAAAGCCTGAATATTAGCTACTGAGAATTCCGTAATGAAAGGTAAGTTAACCCTGATCGCAAGTTCTTTCCAACCGTTTGCCCAAGATATCCCCAGCTTGGCAGTCTCCTCCGCCAGGAGGCGGGGGAGTCTGTGATGAGTAAGACTAAGACAACGAGAAATATAAAGCATGTGTAGACGGAGTGTATGTAAATATAGGGGCTGCAAACCTGTTTCCAGATGCAGCATATAATTTGGCGTATTAGAGGGAAGAAAAATCAGTTTTTTTATAAAAAATCTGAAGAGTTTTTCTACTTGGTCAAATTGGGTGACACCCCATACTTGTGCGCCATAAAACATGATGGACCTGGAAGCAGCCTCAAAGATTTTTAATTTCTGACTCAATGAGATACGCGGGTTGTTAATGTAGCTCAACCACGTTGCGCAAATAGCGTTTTTTGCATCCACCACCTTTGAATCTAAGTGCTTAGTAAAAGATAACTGGCAAGTGAGGAGAACACCTAAGTATTTGTATTCGTTAACTTTTTCAATGTCTTCGCTGCCATAAGACCATTTCCACGAACTAGGTATTCTACCACCTTTCCTAAATATCATGATTTTTGACTTACTCAGGTTTACAGTTAGTGCCCATTGGCTACAGTAGTCGCGGAGAGAGTTTATCATTACCTGTAGCTGTTCGGGAGATTCGGCAAGTAGTACCAAATCATCAGCATACATAAGCACCTTTATCTTATTGTTACCAATCATCACACCTCCGGGCAGATAGTCATTCAAGTCATTTAGGTACAATGAGAATAAAATCGGACTTAAAAGGCAGCCTTGACGGACCCCGTGGTTTACAGGGAAAGATTCGGACAGTTCGCCGTCGAACAAAACCTTACAAGACGTATTCGCGTAGATAAGGCTCAGAATTTCAATCATATGAGTAGAAAGACCGTAGGAGGCTAGTTTATAAAAGAGCATATTGCGGGGAATCGTGTCAAAAGCACACGAGAAGTCTACGAAGAAGACAAAAGTTCTCCTGTTGCGTGAAAAGTTTAGATTGACAATGCTTGAGAGCACAAAGATATTATCTATCGTCGAGTAACCCCTGCGAAAACCGGCTTGGGACTCATCCAAGATGCTGTTAGAATCGATCCACGCATTTATGCGATTAAGTAAGAGCCCAGAAAAAATTTTGTAAATAGTATCTAAAAGAGACAAACCTCTGTAATTTGTGGTAGTG
This sequence comes from Campiglossa producta, assembly GCA_964058755.1. Taxonomy (NCBI): domain Eukaryota; kingdom Metazoa; phylum Arthropoda; class Insecta; order Diptera; family Tephritidae; genus Campiglossa; species Campiglossa producta. The sequence goes on along the minus strand of CAXKVI010000004.1, from coordinate 40,904,168 downwards.
TTAGGGTCACCTTTTTTGAAAAGGGCGATCAAAATTGAGGAACTAAAAGAAGAAGGCAGCTGCTTTCTCATGTATATAAAATTTAGAAGCGCCAACAGTTCGTTGAGAAAACATTGCGGAGCAAATTTATAAAACTCGTAACATATGCCATCTTGCCCTGGGGCTTTTTTGCATTTGGTACTGTCTATAACCGGTTGGAGTTCCCAGTAGTCGAAAGGAGCATCGAGAAAGGAATCAGAACGCTGAGGCAGAGCCCAATGCACACACGAGTTAATGTTGTTGCGAAAAAGAAGATCCTTGAAATGGGAATAAAAATCATGTATTTGGAGGTTGCTGCTTACTTTACCGCGGACCTTTTTGAGGGAGTTATGTGTAACAGTTGCGTTATTGGTTTGGCTATAAGCGAATAATTTGATACGAATTTTCGAAAAAATCCGGTAAGTCCTAAAAATCGTCGGACTTCGGTGACGTTGTTGGGCAGCGAAAATTCAGCGATCGCGGATATTTTACGTTTACCCGTCGAGATACCGTTTTGATTAATTATGTGGTCCAAATGTTCAATCTCGTGTTCAAGAAATCTACATTTGTCCATGCGCAGCGTAAGTCCATTTTCTTTTAAAATGTTTAGAAATTTCGCGAGGCGGTTAAGTCCTTCTTCGGCAGTTTTACTTGGGATGATAACGTCATCCAATTACGCTAACACTTCTCCACGAGTCATTTGTGCAACTATTTTGTCCATCATACATTGGAACACGGCGGGCGCGTTAACAAGACGAAACGGCATGCGATGATATTCGTAGTGACCGTCGGTTGTTACGAAAGCGGTATATTTTTTTGAGGGCTCATCAATTTCGATTTGATGATACTCGGTGCGAAGGTCAAGTGTCCCGAAAATGCGCAAATTGTTCTTCCATGATTGGCATGGCGTACGGTTTCTTTACGGTAACCTTATTCAGGCTACGATAATCGACGCATAGACGATGTTTGCCGTTTTTTTTCGACAAGAACGACTGGCGCGGCGTATGAGGACTCACTAGGTCGAATTATATTATTTTTCAATAAGTCTGATACGATTTCGGAAACGATTGATCGCTTAGCGAATGGTATGCGGTATGGTTCAAGACAAATTGGTTCGTCGGTGGTTAATTCTATAATCATTTTATAAATGGTGTTAAAGTCATCCTATAGTGACCTAAAGCGACCACAAGGGATCCCAAAGTGACCCCAAAATGTTCCCGAATTGGCCCCAAAATAGTCCCATAATGGTCCCGAAATGGACTTAAAGTGATCCCATAGTGACCTAAAGTGACCCCAAAGGATCCCAAATTGGCCCCGAAATGGTCCCAAATTGACCACAAAATATTCTCAAATTGATCCCATAGTGACCTAAAGCGACCCCATAGGATCCCAAACTGGCCCCCAAATGTTCCCAAATTGACCCCGAAATGGTCTCAAAATGGTCCCGAAGTGGTTTTAAAGTGATCCCATAGTGACCTAAAGTGATCCCATAGGATGGGGGGATCACTTTAAGACCACTTCGGAACCATTTTGGGGTCAATTTGGGAACATTTTGGGGACACTTTGGCAACTTTTTTTGGGCCACTTTGGTATCCTATGGGGTCGCTTTAAGTCACTATGGAATCAATTTAAGACCATTTTGGGGTCAATTTGAGAACATTTTGGGACCATTTAGCGAACATTGGGGCCACTTTGGGATCACTTTAAAATCACTTCGGGACCATTTTGGGGTCAATTTGGAAACATTTTGGGGCCACTTTGGGCACATTTTGGGGCCACTTTGGGATCCTTTGGGGTCACTTTAAGACCATTTCGGGACGATTTTGGGGCCAATTTGGGAACATTTGGGACCACTTTGGGATCCTATGGGGTCGCTTTAGGTCACTATGGGATCAATTTGAGAATATGTTGGGGTCAATTTGGGAACATTTTGGGGCCACTTTGGGACCCTATGGGGTCACTTTAGGTCACTATGGGATCACTTTAAGATCACTTCGGGACCATTTTGGGGTCAATTTGGGAACATTTTGGGGCCACTTTGGGAACTTTTTTTGGGCAACTTTGGGATCCTATGGGGTCGCTTTAAGTCACTATGGGATCAATTTAAGACCATTTTGGGGGCAATTTGAGAACATTTTGGGGCCATATAGGGAACATTTTGGGGCGACTTCGGGATCCTATGGGGTCGCTATGGAATCAATTTAAGATCATTTTAGGGTCAATTTGAGACCATTTTCGGTCCACTTTGGTATCTTATGGGGTCGCTTTAGGTCACTATGGAATCAATTTAAAACCATTTTGGGGTCAATTTGAGACCATTTTGGAAACATTTTGGGGCCATTTTGGGATCCTTTGGGGTCGCTTTAGGTCATTGTGGGATCAATTTAAGAACATTTTGGGGTCAATTTGGGAACGTTTTGGCCACTTTGGGAATATTTTGGGGCCACTTTGGGATTCTATGGGGTCGCTCTAGTTCACTATGGGATCAATTTAAGAACATTTTGGGGTAAATTTGGGAACATTTTGGGACCATTTTGGGACCATTTTGGGAACATTTTGGGGCCACTTTGGGATCCTTTGGGGTCGCTTTAGGTCACTACCGGATCACTTTAAGACTATTTTGGGGTCAATTTGAGACCATTTTGGGGCCACCTTGAGGTCACTTTGGGATCCCTTGGGGTCGCTTTAGGTCACTATGGGATCACTTTAAAACTATTTTGCGGCCAATTTGAGACCATTTTGGGCCTATTAGGGATCATTTTGGGGCCACTTTGAGGTCTCTTTGGGACCATTCAAACAGTACCAAAATGATCCCAAAACCTATACATTATAAAATTATATAACAATAGCGAACTATTCGAATTTTTTGGAACGAATATTTTTATTCGTTTATTCGAATAACATTTATTCGAATATTATAAGAAATTATTCCCACTCCTAGTAAATACAATTATCATATAGGGTAAGAATATCTGAAACGGATCACTTAAAATTATAAAAATTCAATTTTAATCAATACTGGTATTTTCGAGTAGCTACTGGCAATACAAACACATGTCTATCCTTACTTTTTATACCCAGCTGTACTTGTACACAGGGTATTATAACTTTGTTAGGATAACGGTTGGTTGTACAGGTATAAAGGAATCGAGATAGATATAGACTTCCATATATCAATATGATCAGGATCGAAAAAAAATTTGATTGAGCCATGTCCGTCCGTCCGTCCGTCCGTCCGTCCGTCTGTCCGTTAACACGATAACTTGAGCAAATAATGAGATATCTTCACCAAATTTGACATGCGTACTTATTTGGGTTCAGAATAGATTGCTATTGAAAATGGGTAAAATCGGACCATAACCACGCCCCTTTTTCGATATCGAAAATTTCGAAAAACGTATAAAATGGGTTAATTCAATATTAGAAGCAGCTACAATGATAAAATTTGCAATATGTATTGATTTAGATGTTCTAAGGCCGATTTTATAAAAATTTTTGAAAAGGGGGCGTGGTACCGCCCACGTATCTTTGAAGAAATTTTAAAATTTTGACTCTTAATAACTTCAGAACAGTTTATGCTAGTATAACGAAATTTCGTAGAGGACATACTATTGTTGTGGTAAATTCAGCTATAGAAAATAAACGAAATCGCTTCGCGACCACGCCTACTTTTTCATAAAAGTTATATTGAAAGGAGGTGGAAATATTGAAAAGTCCATATCTAATTAACTGATTTCGCTATAATAATATAATTTGGTACATACATCAACTTTCATATTCTTTACATAATTTTTTCAAAATTTTGGAAAGTGGGCGTGGCCCCGCCCACTTATGAGTCAAGCAATTTTTAAATTCGACTGCTAACAACTTCAGAACGGTGTGAGATAGATTTACGAAACTAGGTACCAGGCATGTTATGTTTATGTAGAGTACTACCACAGAAAATAAGAAAAATCGGTGAACGATCAGGCCCACTTTATGTGCACAGCTGGGTATGTAATGTTCGGTTTCACCCGAACTTAGACTTCCTTACTTGTTTTTTTAATGTTTATCCTGTTTAATCGCCAACTGAAATTTTTTGTCCTTTTTGTTTCAAAATTGAATAACTCGGGATATACTGAACCGATTTTGATAATTGAAAGACCAATTTCTTCGTCTTTAAAAACCCTACCAGACTACATTTTTTATTTTAAAAAAATTTTATTTTGATTGTATATATTTTTAAACTTTTTGCGAAAACCGTGCAAAAAAAAATGAGGCAATGAATCTTTTTGCACACAAAAGAAGCAACATATGTAAAAATATGTTCGCTAAGATATTCCGTTGAGAAAAAAAATGGCCCGGCCCTATGAACACCAGATATTTTAATTTGAACACCTCTTCCTCTAAATAAAAAAAAAATATATCATTTTTTGAATTAATTTATTGAACAAGATTTAGAGTAGTGAAACACTTAACAGTGAACTCAACACCCAGGAATGTGTTTTGGGGTATTTTAAGTTGAAAGTGTGTGGTATTTTATAAAAAGCTTATGAACTAGTGTGGATATTAGCGACAACCACAATTATTTCTCGATCCTGCATAATATACTAGCTAGAAATGAGTTTGCATGTAATATATTTAACGTCATCTGCTGGTTCGAACGAGTGATATTTTCTTGTTTTTGGAATCGAAAGAGCATTCGAAAATCTAGCTTTCAGCCGATCAGCTTCAATTTCGTATTCAGCTAGCGTGCAAAAGTCGAAACTTACATTTTTTAAAAATTGCTGGGCCCATTCGAATAAATCGAGTGCCGTGGTTATTTGCGAATGGTCTGGTCGTTGCAAACTTGCACGGTAAGCATTTCTTTTCACCGTCCCTCCTATTCCGTCTCAAGCTCCCTTACCATGTGCTGTCGCGAAGAAATTCCAATGCATGCGTATACCGGTATCTCTCTGCACACATACCATTTTTATACCATATTTATGAAATTTGATTTGTTTTTGTATTGAGCTGCTGACCCATCCGAGAAAAAAATAAGCTTTTTTATATGCTCTATGCTGTGTATGTCTGCTAAAAAACGAATCATTTTTTGATTAAAAATGCTAACAGCCACAGAATCGTGCTTATTGCATTCAGATATTATAACAAAACTATGATGCTGGGTTTTGCCATTCTCCCTATAATATATCACATATGGATGCAGTGTTGCCTGTTTATTTAACCAATGGTTTGCCTGAACCGAGTCTTGAATTACAAAACTATAATTTTCGGCAAAGTCAAGACAAACAACGAACTCTCCCTCTTTTAGCGATTCCTTTGTTTTTTGAAAGAACGCGGCCTGTGACTTTGCGATATAGTCGTGCTCTACAAGTACTGGGAGCTCCTTTTTTATATCGTTTATAAATTGGATTGGAGATTGAATGCACTTTGATAAATCACCCCTGTAGGTAAATCAAAGTGAGATACAAATTAATGTCTTCCTTGGCATAGTGAATTTAATAATAGTGTAATCACTATATCTAGTATAAGTGTAAGGTGATATTTGTTGTGATATGCTTACCGGTCCGTTTTTGTCCACGAGTTAAAAGTTATTTCTTCAATTTTGTGTTCCATAAAAATATTATTTAATTTATTTGTAATTTCTTTGACACCAGGACATTCTGGGCATTCCAATAAAAAGCAAAAGGACGATGGGTTATCACAAACCATGAGCTTACAAATATCTCTAATTCTTAGTTCCGTATTGACACCTTTTTTATTTAGTGTGTTAAGTAAACCAAACAATCGTAATTTCATATTCTGATGAATATGACAAACGCATACGTTGTGTGTGCCTTTCGATCCTACCGGGATACAACAGCGGGGTCGAAGTTTAGTAAAAGCAGAGGGACTTATTTTAACTGTTGGGTATTTTAATATGAACTTCTTGTGCAGCTCCTTTATGTTACATAATAGTAGCCGCTTCTGCACCTGCTCACGAGTATTGTTATATTTTACACTTATGTAGTCTTTCCGTCCCGGTATAACGCGGCTATGTTGGTCATTTGTATAAAATTCTTTAACTTTTTCGACAGTGTCCCTAGACAACGGTCGTCCACCCTTTTTTTTACGCGCACTTCGGTTTGATTTGGGGTTTCACTGTTTACTGTAGATTCACTTGTTGCACAATCGTTATTTCGGTAAGTTTTTAAGTCGCACAAATATTTACCGGTTAAACTATGGTATACACTACTCCAATTTTCATTCACTAACTTAAGGTTTTTGTACACGTAATGACTGATTTTTTTTAACGGATTGCAGCACACCCTCGAGAACGGCATTTTTTATATCACGACTGAATAGATTGAGAAACCTTAATAATATTAAATTTATAACATCAATGGTACAACAAAATACCAAGCTACTTTTCATTTAAAAAACAAGTGTGTATGAGGTAAGTAAGTTTCAGTGAGAGATTAAATCTAACTTAACCTCAAATACCCCAAAACACATTCCTAGGTGTTGAGTTCACTGTTAAGTGTTTCACTACTCTAAATCTTGTTCAATAAATTAATTCAAAAAATGATATATTTTTTTTTTATTTAGAGGAAGAGGTGTTCAAATTAAAATATCTGGTGTTCATAGGGCCGGGCCATTTTTTTTTTCAACGGAATATCTTAGCGAACATATTTTTACATATGTTGCTTCTTTTGTGTGCAAAAAGATTCATTGCCTCATTTTTTTTTGCACGGTTTTCGCAAAAAGTTTAAAAATATATACAATCAAAATAAAATTTTTTTAAAATAAAAAATGTAGTCTGGTAGGGTTTTTAAAGACGAAGAAATTGGTCTTTCAATTATCAAAATCGGTTCAGTATATCCCGAGTTATTCAATTTTGAAACAAAAAGGACAAAAAATTTCAGTTGGCGATTAAACAGGATAAACATTAAAAAAAAAAAAAAAGTAAGGATAGACATGTGTTTGTATTGCCAGTAGCTACTCGAAAATACCAGTATTGATTAAAATTGAATTTTTATAATTTTAAGTGATCCGTTTCAGATATTCTTACCCTATACTTACGAACTTTTAACGCACTGTAACCAATTAAATAAACACGAACCCGATATTTAAAGTTTTATGTTATATAATTTAATGAGTTTTAAATTGTGATATATGGATATTAGATTTTAATTGTATTTAAGAAATATGTTTCGCACTCCGAGTGCATATGCATACGACTGGTAAAGAATAATGAATACTGCTCGTGAATACTGCTGACTTGCCGTGTTAACAGCAGCAGGGGTGTTTTTATTAGGATGGAAGAGTTGCCGTATGAGGTGACAGCTCGGCCAATCCTGCAGGTAAATCGTCCTCGATTTCATCGTCGAAGTCATTCTCATCAAGTTCAGGTGCACTGCTGCTCCAACGCTTGATTTTGTCAGACGCAAATACAGAGCAAAATTTCTTCTTCGTGATCTGCATTCCTGGTACGTCTTCTAGAAGATAGCGGTCGTTGCCGAGAACCTTTGCCACGGTGTATGGACCACGATATTTCGGTTATAATTTTCGAGATCCGCCAGTGGCGGTAGGCTCATGCTCTATTACCAAAGATCATTCTCTTCGTAGGTCGTTGGTTTAGCATGTCGTTTATCAAATCGTAGTTTCCACTTAGCGCGTTCGTCGTTGATATTGATAACAGCTTGTTCTCGTCGTTGCTCTACGGGTACGGACATGGTAGGGTCGGACAAATCATCTTGAATTGCGGCAAGTAAGCGATTTTGTACAGGATCGCGTAGATTGAAATCGAACACGAGTTCGTTCGGACAGAACCCTGTGGTGGAGTTTCGCTGCGAATTAATCTTCCATTGAAGGTCTTTTAGCTTCATATCCCAGTCCTTGGGATTTTCGGTGGTTGTACGAAGGAAATTAAGTATAATTTGGTTAGCGCGCTCGACCTGACCGTTAGCGCGTGGTGTCCGGACAGCGGTTTTGATGTGGTGTGTACCATTTTCGTCGCAAAAGTTCTCAAAAACGTTCGATGTGAACGCGGTTCCTCGATCGCTTATGATTTGGGTTGGTAAGCCGAAGTAGCTTGATATTTCGTTGAGCGTGTTGATTACTGCTTTTACGATTAAAAACGGGTCGGATATTGCGAGAACGAAACAGTTACCACGTTTACTGCGAACGAATGGCCCCATGCGGTCAATATGAATAACGCGGAACGGGATGGGATCAAGCGCACGGAATCAATTTAAGACCATTTTGGGGTCAATTTGAGACCATTTTGGGAACATTTTGGGTCCACTTTGGTATTAATGGGGTCGCTTTAGGTCACTATGGAATCAATTTAAAACCATTTTGGGGTCAATTTGAGACCATTTTGGAAACATTTTGGGGCCACTTTGGGATCCTATGGGGTCGCTTTAGGTCTTTGTGGGATCAATTTAAGAACATTTTGGGGTCAATTTGGGAACGTTTTGGCCACTTTGGGAATATTTTGGGGCCACTTTGGGATCCTATGGGGTCGCTTTAGGTCATTACCGGATCACTTTAAGACTATTTTGGGGTCAATTTGATACCATTTTGGGGCCACCTTGAGGTCACTTTGGGATCCCTTGGGGTCGCTTTAGGTCACTATGGGATCACTTTAGGACCATTTTGGGGTCAATTTGAGACCATTTTGGGCCACTTTGGGATCCCTTGGGGTCGCTTTAGGTCACTATGAGATCACTTTAAGACTATTTTGCGGCCAATTTGAGACCATTTTGGGCCTATTAGGGATCATTTTGGGGCCACTTTGAGGTCTCTTTGGGACCATTCAAACAGTACCAAAATGATCCCAAAACCTATACATTATAAAATTATATTATTCGAATACAAAAAAAAGACAATAGCGAACTATTCGAATTTTTTGGAACGAATATTTTTGTTCGTTTATTCGAATAACATTTATTCGAATATTATAAGAAATTATTCCCACTCCTAGTAAATACAATTATCATATGCTTACGAACTTTTAACGCACTGTAACCAATTAAATAAACACGAACCCGATATTTAAAATTTTATGTTATATAATTTAATGAGTTTTAAATTGTGATATATGGATTTTAATTGTATTTAAGAAATATGTTTCGCACTCCGAGTGCATATGCATACGGCTGGTAACGAATAATGAATACTGCTCGGGAATACTGCTGAGTTGCCGTGTTAACATCGGCAGGGGTGTTTTTATTAGGATGGAAGAGTTGCCGTATGAGGTGACAGCTCGGCCAATCCTGCAGGTAAATCGTCCTCGATTTTATCGTCGAAGTCATTCTCATCAAGTTCAGGTGCACTGCTGCTCCAACGCTTCATTTTGTCAGACGCAAATACAGAGCAAAATTTCTTCTTCGTGATCTGCATTCCTGGTACGTCTTCTAGAAGATAGCGGTCGTTGCCGAGAACCTTTGCCACGGTGTATGGACCACGATATCTCGGTTCTAATTTTCGAGATCCACCGTGGCGGTAGGCTCATGCTCTATTACCACAAGATCATTCTCTTCGTAGGTCGTTGGTTTAGCATGTCGTTTATCAAATCGTAGTTTCTACTTAGCGCGTGCGTCGTTGATATTGATAACAGCTTGTTCTCGTCGTTTCTCTATGGGTACGGACGTGGTAGTGTCGGACAAATCATCTTGAATTGCGGCAAGTAAGCTATTTTGTACAGGATCGCGTGAATTGAAATCGAACACGAGTTCGTTCGGACAGAAGCCTGTGGTGGAGTTTCGCTGTGAATTAATCTTCCATTGAAGGTCTTTTAGCTTCATATCCCAGTCCTTGGGACTTTCGGTGGTTGTACGAAGGAAATAAAGTATAATTTGGTTAGCGCGCTCGACCTGACCTTCGATGTGAACGCGGTTCCTCGATCGCTTATGATTTGGGGTTGTAAGCCGAAGTAGCTTGATATTTTGTTGAGCGTGTTGATTACGGGCGCGGTTTTGGAATTGCGCACTGCTTTTACGATTAAAAACTTTGTGAACGGGTCGGATACTGCGAGAACGAAACAGTTACCACGTTTACTGCAAACGAATGGACCCATGTGGTCAATATGAATATGACCGTAATGCATGCTTCCTTCAGGTAGCAACATGACACGCATGCAGTGATATAGCTTTTCACATAGCGCCTTAAGTTAGGAAACCAATAAAATTTTCGAACTCGTTCAATTTGTTTTTTCAAGCGCGGGATGCGCAGCATCATCATGACACGATTTAACAACTCGCCAGCGCACGGCTTTTGGGACAACAAATGCTAGCTCGTCGGGTAGTTTTCGATAAAGTCTTTGATTTTGAATTATGTACTCGGTACGCAATTGTTTTTCGCGGTCGGATTTTAATTCACCATTAAGAATTTTTATGATTTCACAGAGAGCGTCGTCTTGTAATTGCATTGTTAGCAGCCAATCACGCTGATCGGCGGTCACATTAAGTACGAACCCGGCTTTGGATACACTCAAAGTCAAACTCTAGTAGCCTTAGCCACCAACGGGATATTTTTGGTTTAAGTTCTTTATTTTCTTTAATTTTCGCGAGCGCAGAACAATCGGTTATGAGGCGAAAAGGTTTTCCGAGTAAGTATATACGGAAGCGGTCGAGGGTTTCAACAGCGGCAAGCGCTTCTAGCTCGTAGCTATGATAGCGGCTTTCTGCATCAGTACAATGCCGGCTATAATAAAACACTGGTTGCCACTTCTTGCCATCGGATGATTGCAACATAACTCCTGCGAGTCCGACGCTAGACGCGTCGGTATGCACTTCATGCTGCGCGGACTGATCGTAGAGTGCAAGAAGCGGTTGATTACATAACTTGTCGATGAGTTCTGTAAAAGATCGTTGCTGTGCGTCGCCCCAAACAAAATTGTTTTGCTGATTTTTGTGTAACAGTTGCGTTATTGGTTTGGCTATAAGCGAATAATTTGATACGAATTTTCCAAAAAATCCGGTAAGTCCTAAAAATCGTCGGACTTCGGTGACGTTCTTGGGCGCGGGAATTCAGCCATCGCGGATATTTTACGTTTACCCGGCGAGATACCGTTTTGATTAATTATGTGGTCCAAATGTTCAATCTCATGTTCAAGAAATCTACATTTGTCCGTGCGCAGCGTAAGTCCATTTTCTTTTAAAATTTTTAGAAATTTCGCGAGGCGGTTAAGTCCTTCTTCGACAGTTTTACTTGGGATGATAACGTCATCCAAGTACGCTAATACTTCTCCACGAGTCATTTGTGCAACTATTTTGTCCATCATACATTGGAACACGGCGGGCGCGTTAACAAGACGAAACGGCATGCAATGATATTCGTAGTGACCGTCGGTTATTACGAAAGCGGTATATTTTTTTGAGGGCTCATCAATTTCGATTTGATGATACCCGGTGCGAAGGTCAAGTGTCGTAAAGAAGTTATTTCCCGAAAGTTGCGCAAATTGTTCTTCCATGATTGGCATGGGGTACTGTTTTTTTACGGTAACCTTATTCAGGCTACGATAATCGACGCATAGACGATGTTCGCCGTTCTTTTTTTTCGACAAGAACGACTGGCGCGGCGTATGAGGACTCACTAGGTCGAATTATATTATTTTTCAATAAGTCTGTTACGATTTCGGAAACGATTGTTCGCTTAGCGAATGGTATGCGGTATGGTTTAAGACAAATTGGTTCGTCGGTGGTTAATTCTATAATCATTTTAGAAATATCACACTTACCAATTTCAGATAAATTGCTTGTCAAAATTTCGGAATGTTGTGATAGCAGCTGCTGTAAGTTTTGACGGTCGATTGAACTTAACTTACTTGCAATGTCAACATTATTTATTTCTTCTACGCGGCACTTGTCTTGTCAGTAACTAAGCGATTGCCCGCGCGGCAGAGTACGCCTCTTCCTAACAACACGGATTCCCACAATAATTCATCATCGACAACAGGCATGTCAGTCGAATTGTTATTACCGTCAATTTCGATGATAGCACTTATAAGTTCGGTGCTAGCATATTGTCCACCCGCGAACACTTTCAGAGTGGTGAGCTGCTCACGTGCGTCTCCCATTTTCTGCGCAAAAGTTTTACGTGTAAGCGTACGACTGCTACCGGGGTCAACAAAAGCTAAAGTTTCAATTCCGTTTACTTTTACCACTTTTATTATTTTATCATCACACGCGCGCTGATCGATTTTATTAGCGCGATTGTCCGTTTTTACATGACATTCTGCGGTTGTATGTGTTGTGCGTTGACACTTTTCACAGCGCGGTTTGCGTTGTGGCTCTTTACAATTGACCGAATAATGTCTGAGTTTGAAACAATTATAACACTTCACCTTTTCGAGCGGTAACGATGTCGACGGTTTTAAGCTATTGCATAGATTTTATCGCAGGCCTGGCACCAAATCAAAAAATTTAGTGACGGATATTTTTCAAAAAAGGTTCGAAAAGGTTCGAAAAGGTTCGAAAAGATTCGAAAAGGTTCGAAAAGATTCGAAAATTTTATATCTCTATCATAAAGTTAAGGTCCGGGTCAAAGTCAAAGTCACATCTGGGTCCGGGTCAGGGTCAGGATCCGGGTCCGGGTACGGGTCGGGGTCCGGATCCGGATCCGGATCCGGGTCAAATTAAAGCCAGATTCGGGTCCGGGTCGGGGTCCGGATCCGGATCCGGATCAATTGTTCATGAGTCAACGTCACATCATCAATATTTATATGAACTCAAATGTTCATGAGTCAACGTCACATCATCAATATTCATATGAACTCAAACGTTCATGAGTCAACGTCACATCTTCAATATTCATATGAACTCAAACGTTCATGAGTCTACGTCACATCATCAATATTTATATGAACTCAACCCCAGATGTGATCCGGATCCGGATCAAATGTTCATGAGTCAACGTCACATCTTCAATATTCATATGAACTCAAATGTTCATGAGTCAACGTCACATCTTCAATATTCATATGAACTCAAATGTTCATGAGTCTAAGTCACATCATCAATATTCATATGAACTCAAATGTTCAAGAGTCTACGTCACATCTTCAATATTCATATTAACTCAAATGTTCATGAGTCTACGTCACATCATCAATATTTATATGAACTCAACCCCAGATGTGATCCGGATCCGGATCAAATGTTCATGAGTCAACGTCACATCATCAATATTTATATGAACTCAAATGTTCATGAGTCAACGTCACATCATCAATATTCATATGAACTCAAACGTTCATGAGTCAACGTCACATCATCAATATTTATATGAACTCAAACGTTCATGAGTCTACGTCACATCATCAATATTCATATGAACTCAAATGTTCATGAGTCAACGTCACATCATCAATATTTATATGAACTCAAACGTTCATGAGTCAACGTCACATCATCAATATTTATATGAACTCAAATGTTCATGAGTCAACGTCACATCATCAATATTCACATGAACTCAAATGTTCATGAGTCAACGTCACATCTTCAATATTCATATGAACTCAAATGTTCATGAGTCAACGTCACATCTTCAATATTCATATGAACTCAAATGTTCATGAGTCAACGTCACATCATCAATATTTATATGAACTCAAACGTTCATGAAAAATTGTATATCACGACCAAAAACGATAATGCCGCATTTAAGTTTTATCATAATCGAAAGCAAGCTGCATCGACTGCATCTTTGTTGCAAGAATTTAAAAGATTGTCTTTAAATAATGTTCAGACGATAGCTCAAAGCGTCTTAGATTTCATTAGCAATAGAAATGGCATTTCAATAATGACTTTCAATTGCCAAAGTCTAAATAGTCCCAAATACGATTTACAAGATTCAGTTACCAGACAAACAAATGTCTTACTTCTTACCGAAACTTGCATGACGCGTGATAATCCGATTGAAATACCTAATTTCAAATGTATTGTTCAATTCAAACGAGATACTGCTCCTAAGGGTGGTGTAGCTATTTACCAAAATAACAATAATGTTACTAATATTATGTCTCTGAATATTGAAATAAATAATGGACACGTTAGCGATGTTAATGATATGTACTCATTTGTTGGAGATATTTCTGCGTGCTTATGCAAACTTAGTAATGGTTTACACATTGTCATGGTAGCAATCTACATTTCGCCGAATCCAAAATTGGAAGAGGTAGAGCATTTTATTCATCGCACTTTACTGGAGTACTCGGTAAAAGGGACAAAAACACTTGGTACAAATGGTGACAAATTTCCACTTATCTTGGCCGGCGATTTCAATATCAACTTCGCTGATAAAAAATCAGAGCGGCTGACAAGTTTTCTTTGTGAAAAATTCAGTTTGAAAATAAATAATGATCCAAAAGAATCCACAACAAAATATGGGACCACCATTGACGCGGTATTTTCAAGATACTTAGAGGATATCAAGTCTCAAACGTATGTTTCCTATTTCAGTTACCATAAAGCTATAATTTCAATTATAAATAATTAATTATAAATAATTAACTAATTAAAAGCTCAAATTACTAACATGAAGTAACTTACTTTTATTTAAATGTGGTTTAAAATCAGGTATGTATAAAATGGGTACTCTGCTAGTATTCAATAAAGCTGGGTATTGTCTTCGTGAAAAATGTTGCAAGTGGCCTAGAAAACATTTGAATTCGCAATCTTAATGACTAGAATAAAAAATATGTTACTATCATCGTTTCCCATCTTATTCAGTCCTTTTCACGTCTTGAACTTGATTTATCATGGCGTAATTGCCTTTGCAACTTTTTTTGCCGTGAAATGTTGGTAACGCCTATAATTCCAAATCCTTTGATTTTACGGCTTGAAAAACTGCTCTACACGGTAGTAATACTATGTTAGAAACCTTTGTTATACTTCATTTATCAAAAAAGTGTTTTAAAATGGTGTTTAAGCATGAAGACAATACCAAGCTTAAAAGTAAAAATTTGTTTTCTTGTCGGTCACCACGCTTACAAAGTGTAACATCAATTAATATCAAAGACAAAACTTGAACTAATATCAAAGAAAAACAAAATGTTGCATAAATATTTTAATCGCATAAGTTGATAATATGCAATAGCTTTACCGCGGCAGTCCACGAGTGCCACACGTCCTTTTTTTTTTTTTGTCCGGGCGGTCAGTTTCGATTTGGTGCTTTTTCTAGCGGCGCGTTTGCTTTGAGTACTGGCTTAGCTCACATACTTTTAGGCTTGTTAATGGCATTTTGTTTTAGAACTATTTCGAATTAGAAGTATTTTCGTTCACTTCGATATTTCAGTTAATTTGACTTACACGCCGACGTATCCGGACATAACTTCGATTTTCGTAGAATTGTGCAACAACAAAATACACTGCCACGTATGTAGTTAAACGAGCGCTACCGATTTTAGATTTGTTGTTCGTTGAATGCAACAACAAAAACACATGCCTAGCAATTAAACGAATGCTAGCGAATTTGACGATTGCTGCACTATGCAACAACAAAACACACGGTCGCGACAGCGGAGTCTCAAAATTTTGCGGCGCTTTTTTGCGAAGTCTCACTTGTGCGGCACTTGTAAGGCGTTTGTTCACAACCCCTTCTGAAAATTGTCATATACTACGAACTTTTAACGCACTGTAACCAATTAAATAAACACGAACCCGAAATTTAAAGTTTTATGTTATATAATTTAATGAGTTTTAAATTGTGATATATGGATATTAGATTTTAATTGTATTTAAGAAATATATTTCGCACTCTGAGTGCATAGGCGTACGACTGGTAACGAATACTGAATACTGCTCGTGAATACTGCTGAGTTGCCGTGTTAACATCAGCAGGGGTGTTTTTATTAGGATGGAAGAGTTGCCGTATGAGGTGACACAATAAAGGTAACAAAAAAAATATATACATACATGTATATTTTAGTACTTCATACACACATTTTGAACATGTATATTAAAAAATAAATTATGGCATTTTTTTCCTTTATGGGTCAACTGCTAATAAATTAGCTAAAATTATGGGAGGTAGCTCGAAAGACGGGTTTTGGCCTCAGGATCACGAATCCGGAAGCGCTTTTTGAATTTTTTTGTTTTAGTGAAAATTTATGGCCAAAAAACCGGAAAATTACCCAGGTTCGATACCAAAATTGGGGCGAAATCCATGGTATTTATGTGCGAAACACCTTTCTGAGTTGGCGGCCTTCGGTCGCGCTTATAAAAAATAACCCGGGGCTACGCCATCCCAAGTCCGGGTGGTTGCCTGAACCGTGGCAACATGCCACGGTACGCATTCTCTCGCACGTTTTTAGGTACAGCCTAATAGAATTACAACAACCACATGAAAACTTTCAACTTTGATTGCAAATATCTCTTCAGAGAAGCAAAATATTAAAAATGCGCTTCCGGATTCGTGATCCTGAGGCCAAATCCCGTCTTTTGAGCTATCTCCCATAATTTTAGCTAATTTATTAGCGGTTGACCCCTAAGGGAAAGAAATACCTAAATTATCTTAAATCAATTCAGTTTCGATGTGGGATTTATAACTATAAAATTAAATTGGGTAAATGAACATAAATTCAAGGATACTAAAGTCCTGCCAAACCGACTTGTATGTAGTTGCATAATTCTCGGGTACATTAGGCTGATTCAAATAAAAAAAATGTTTTTTTTTTCGGTCTCACCCCTTGAAAAGTTAGGTATTGATAAGAAAATAAGCCTTGCAAAAAAATTTGCTTTGCCACTTAACCTTTAGGGGTAGCTATTTTTTTACTTTTCCCATACATTTTGTATGGGGAAACGGGATTTTTTCAAAAGCCTTTACATATTCTGAAAGTGGAGGCTTTGAAGTTTCCAAAACGGTAAGCCGGGTGCTTGTTGTAAAATATAGACCTACGAGCAGAACTTGACAAAAAGTACCCGATACTTTGAGTGTACCCGATGCTTAAAAGTATCGATACCAAAGTAGTAACTACTCAAAAGTACTCGATACTGCCCAACACTACCTAAAACCAGCATATCAATACATTCTGTTGCTACCATTGTGTATCAGTACAAGTGTGGAATCTTCTGTATAGACGTCAAATTTTCAAAGTGAGTTCAACACCTGGTTATCAGAGTTGCTTTTTTGGAAAATAGTATCATTTAGCGCCGAGTTGCATTCGATTGCGTAAAAAAATTAGTAGTAGATAAAGGGGTAATAGTTCTCTAAATTTATAAAATAAGGTGAAAAATAATGGTTGAAAACTTCTTAAGTCTGGTTTTCATTAGGTAAAATTTTTATAATTTCTATCGACTTTATCGAAATAAGCGGTAATTGTATACTTTAGCTGTCAACTGCTAATATATTAGCTAAAATTATGGAAGGGCGCTCGAAAGACGGGGTTTGGCCTCAGGATCACGAATCTGGAAGCGATTTTTAAATTTTTGGTTTCAGTGAAAAGTTATGATCAAAAAACCGAAAATTGACCCGGGTTCGATACCAGAATCGGGGCGGAATCCATGGTATTTATGTGCAGAACACCTTTCTGAGCTGGCGGCCTTCGGACGCGCTTATACAAAAATAACCTGGGCTACGCCATCCCAAGGCCGGGGTGTTGCCTGAACCGTGCCACGGTACGCACTTTTTGGACGTTTTTAGGCGCAGTCTCATGTAAATACAACAACCACATAAAAACTTGGATTGCAAATATCTCCTCAGAGAAGCAAAACATTAAAAAAGCACTTCCGGATTCGTGATCCTGAGGAAAATTTCCGCCTTTTGAGCCCCGTGCCATAATTTTAGCTAATTTATTAGCAGTTGACAGCTAAAGTAGACAATTACCAAATAAGCAACCGAATCTCGATAAAGTCGATGAAATTTGACACCTTTTGACCTAATGAAAACCAGCAGTTAGAGTTGTAATTTATAAAGAAATTGTTTGCTACTTCTTAGAATTTGTAAAGATTTAAAAACGTACTGCAAAAGGCAACAAAAAAATGAAAACTGCTAACAACATTTCACGACATTATGCTGGCGAAATTCCACAGCTTTAATGTTGGTACTTGGTTTATAAATGAAAAACAATCTAATCAAATCTAAAAAAAATGTGTTCTCATTTTCTGGTTTTTTATTTCCAACATTAAAATTTTTCCTGTATAATAAATAAAATTTAATCGTTTTAAGTTTTGTATTTTTTGCAAAATTAATAAAAGTGTGAGCTGAAAGATTCGCTTAAAAATTTCCCTACAAATTGGAATGAAAAAGTTGTGCAACACAGCAACACTTTTTTGCAATCAAGAACCCTATCTCATTGTTTTACGGTCCTGCACAAAACCCTGGTTTGCAGAAACCACAATAGCAACCCAGATTTTTGACATGGATGTGTGTTTTGATTGACGTTGAAGTGTGTTTTGACATTTCTGTCAAAGCTACATTTCACACTTTATGTTATACACAATGGTTGCTACCATTGTGTATCAGTACAAGTGTGGAATCTTCTGCATAGACGTCAAATTTCAAAGTGAGTTTAACACCTGATGATCAGAGTTGCTTTTTTGGAAAATAGTATCATTTAACGCCGAGTTGCATTCGATTGAGTAAAAAAATTAGTAGTAAATAAAGGGGTAATTACTTAGTTCTCTAAATTTATAAAATAAGGTGAAAAGTAATGGTTGAAAACTTCTAAGAGTTGTAATTTATAAAGTTTACATTTAATTTATGAAGTTTATTTTACATGTTCAGAAAATGTTCGCTACTTCTTCTTAGAGTTTGTAAATATTTAAAAACGTACTGCAAAAAGAAACAATGTATATTGTGTTGCGACTTCGTTAGCATATACCGATCGTTCTTCGTGTATAAGCAAAGCAAATTTTATAATAAAGCTCGGTAATCACTTCGCGTTTCACGTGAAACAGCTGTCAAAATCGATACAAAATTTCTTGTGTGAAATAGTGTAGTGTACTCATACAAACATACGTAGATAGCATCCCAGTAAAAAATGTATGGATTAATACCAGAATAGAGCATTTAAAGAGTAATGACTTGTTCATCCATTTGGTACAATAACCGAGCAATCCAGAAATTTTTTAAAAGTCGGCAAAAAATTTACATTGATACGTCGCTTATTGATACAGTTTGGAGTAATAAAGGAGCATAAAATCATTGATTGCTCGAGTATTACTCCTAATGTATCAATAATGGAGTAATCGTAACCGATAACATAACTGTAAATTTTGAAATAGCAGAATTCTTCATAAATCAAATTTTTCTATTTCATTTAGTTTGTAATTTATATTCGCACGTGATTGAAGTCTCGCGAAGTTCTTAGTGAAAAAGTGATAAATAAATTAATAAATAAACATATACGGTTTATATACGGGTAAAAATAAAACCAAGTCTGATTCAGAAGTGGTAAGACAATTTTTTTTACAATATTTTATATAGTGAACGATCTTTTTAAAGCTCTTTATTGTTATGTTTTCCAGATTAGCTATATAAAATCCAGGTTTGATAAAATTAAACTTGAGAAAGTCTTATCAAAAATATTTCACGACAACGTTTTGCTTAAAATAAATTGGGATGGGAAGAAAGATAAAGTGGCGATAAACAAATACAAATTATTCAACTATTTCCTTTTCGGTAAGAATGACAATATTTTATCTAACTTATATACATAAGTCAATAAATGTACATACGTATATATGATTATCTTCCGATCTGTTTGATTTATGTAAATATTTAATAAGCTGTGCAGATCTATAAATTTTTTAGTGCAAACAAAACAGTGTAATTTTATTCCACCTTACGTCCCGACGTTTCGCCAATTATCCTTGGCTTCTTCAGGGGAGAGACACTATATATTTATTTAAAACAAAAAACAACAAAGAACCAAACAATTAGATAATTAATTTTGTAAAATTAAAACATGGATGGCACATTAATTACTTACATAAAAGTGGAAAAATTATAAACTTAAAAATTGCATAAAGACATCACTATGTAAAACTTGGAACATTTAAAACCGTAAAAACATTTAAAAATTTGGAAATTTCGATACCGCTTGCATGCGGTAAGCTTGTCAACTAAAACTAAATTATAAACATAATAAATATGCAGCCGCGATGTTGTCAGTATCTTCCTTTTTGTTTATAGTCTTTTCTCTTTTTTGTAATATTCTGAGGCTCTCTAAAGTGTACCGTGTTCTTTCTCTTCTTTCGTTGTCTATTATTTTTGTATTAGCAAAGTCAGCTGTGTGATTGTTTTCTATTGCATGCTGTGACAGTGCTGTGCTTTGTTTTTGTTTTTTGATGTCGGCTTCGTGCTCGGATAGCCTCGTATTAAGCGAGCGCTTTGCTGTACCTATGTACACTTTGTTGCAGCTTTCTTTATCGTTTCCTTTGCATTGTATTTCATAAACTACATTGCTGCGTTGTTGGGGATCTATAGGGGGTTTTGTTTTTGTAAAGCACGTAGCTAGGGTGCAATTAGATTTATATGCTAGTGTAGTGTTGTGTGTTTTGGTAAAATCATGTGCAAAGTTTTCTGTGAGCCTGGGAACGTAAGTGACACTACAATATCGCTTTGTTTGGGTGCTTTCTGTGTGAAGTGTTTTTTGGGTGAAATTGTTGGTGTTAATTTTTTGTTGATCGATTAAACTAGATATCAGGTGGTCGGGGAAATTATTCTTTTTTAAAGTCCATTTTATTTTTATTACATTGGCGTCGTGAAAACGAGGATGGCTAATCGTTAATACTTTGTGTATAAAGTTTTTGGCAGTGTTAATTTTGTATTTAAATGGCTGTGAGGAGAAAAAGTTTATTAGGCGCCCAGAAGCAGTAGGTTTCGAGTACCAATCTAATACGTATATTCATGACATTTTTTCCTTTTTCGCAGAATCGCTAAAAGACAATTTTGAATCATATGGGCAATATGAAAATGCTATGAAAATAACATTTCGTAAATGTAAGGCAACATTTTACCGCAAGACATATTCGCTTAAATCTCCACGAAATAGCAATTCTTCATAAACATAAAATTTATACATAAATGATCCATTAATCAATATGTAATTACCTGAAGTGGAATATAAATTTAGTTCTTTTGTTTTTTTACCTATTTCAATAATCTAATATGTATAATTTTAATAATAAATTGAATTTGAATTGAATTTTGTACACATTTTCTTTCTGTGTATATTTGGACAAAGAAAACATTGCTCACTTTACGCTCGTACTGGAGATAAAATACATCACTCCATTTCTACTCCATTTGGATGTATGGAAGACTACTCCCTTTTTGTTTGTTTTAGATGTAAAAAGGAGCTAAAAATAACGCTCGCTTTGACATCCGTTAGGATCCCAAAGGGAGTGCTCGCCCGTAAGGACATGCAATGTTAAAAAGGAGTAAAAAATGCAAGGGACTGGGAGATTTGTGGATTAATCCAATGCTCCTAAAGGATCGATCTAAGATTAATATTTGGATGATACATTTTTTTACTGGGATGCAACAGCCACGACCCACATGCATGTCTGTTTGTATTACCGCATTTGAAAAATGCATTTGACACCTTCGGCCAATAGCGTAGCTTGAAGTATGTCAATGCTACGGCTGAGCCAGCGTTTATTCTAGAGCTCTGTTTTGCCTCGTGCTAAGCACTTCTATTGGCTAATGTAAGAAACTGCCAAGCTGAATTTGAATTCAGCTACATAGAAGTCTAGAAAGAGGAGGAGTCAAGCAAATCACCTTCTGTGATTTGATTTGTATAAATAGAGTAAGATTTGGAAATAAAAAGCAGAATTAATTTTGGAACGAAACTCACAAGTTGTCTTCTATTTTATTTCTCATGATCTTTTCCGGCTGTCTTTCGGGATAGCCTATGTGATCGGCCTTAACTTCTGCGGCCTTTACAATTTAAGAAGCTACTCATAAAATTATATAAAAACAAGTAAGGAAAGCTGTCTTCGGCTGTGCCGAAGGCTAAATACCTTTCATGAATAAGCGTCACGATTTTCACTGTTTGATCCCCAGTACAGCCTGTGTGAATTTAACTTTAGCTCATGCCGAAATTATCGGAGCTATCGATTATATGGGGACGATGTGTTATATCGGTCCAATCTCATTGATTTTTAACATCGACATTCCACATTGTAAAATAGCAACATTTACGAAATTTCACGTTCCTACCGATATAATTACAGGAGTTATCTACCAAAATCCGTTTATCGGAACAATCGATTGTATGGGGGCTATGTGAAATATTTATCCAATCTCGATGATTTTGAACATCGATATTTCACATATAAAAATAGCAATACGTACAAAATTTCACGTTCCTACGTATTTAATTACAGGAGTTATAGCCCAAAATCCGTTTATCGGAATAATCGATTGTATGGGAGCTATGTGAAATATTTATCCCATCTCTATGAGTTTCAACAACGATATTTCACATATCAAAATAGCAATACTTACAAAATTTCACGGTCCTACGTGTTTAATTACAGGAGTTCTAGCCCAAAATCCGTTTATCGGAATAATCGATTGTATGGGAGCTATGTGAAATATTTATCCCATCTCTATAATTTTCAGCATCGATATTTCACATATAAAAATAGCAACACTTATAAAATTTCACGTTCCTTCGTGTTTAATTACAGGAGTTATAGCCCAAAATCCGTTTATCGGAATAATCGGTTGTATGGGAGCTATATGTTATATTGGTCCGATCTTGCTGGTTCCGACAAATGATTCCTATATTGGAAAATGGTGGCCGCATACCAAATTTCAGCCAAATATCTCAAAAACTGAGGGACTAGTTTGCGTTCAAACAGACAGACAGACAGACGGACAGACGGACATGGCTAAATCAACTCATCTCGTCATTCTGATCATTTCGGTATACTTATTGATGGGTCTATCTCTTCTTCTTCTCATATTTACAAACATCGGACCAAAGTTATAATACCATTTCATGTTCATGAAAGGTATAATTATACATACACTGACCCCATAGGACCACCACAATAGCCGTGAAATTTCGCTTATACTTCACGGCAAGTTCACGACCTGAAAATATTGCGCAATATGACATTAGCAAAATTTTTTCGCTACTTTTATAATTGTCCATGTCATTTAAAACAGTGCGAAAAGTGACATTTGTTGAAATTGACCCTTGAAATTGGAATAACAGTAGAAGAGAGATAAATAAACAAAGAATAAATGAAATAAAAAATGAAAACTGCTTTGAAGTTAGTATTTGGCTTAATAAATTAAAAACAATTATTAGCATTTAAAGTAAGGGCACACCTAGCGACGCGACGCGACACGGCGCAATAGTTGCCTATCTGATCAACTATATTGTGTCGCGTCGTTTCGCGTGGTGCTGCCGTCGCTAGGTGTGCTCTGCTCCATAAGAATACATCCCTGCCAACCAGCGCTAGCCAAGGTGAAAAAAATCACAAATTAGTGCTGTGCAATACCAAAAATGAGTGTGGGGAAAAGTGGGCAGCGAAATACGAAGACATAATTCGATAAACTCGATAGTTCCATAATTTCCAATCTAAAGCCTCCGCGCAACGATCAATCTGCTTGAGGTTACCATGGCAATCGGGCTGAGGTTACCATAGCAACGCGTGCTAGTGTGCGTGTCGCGTGATTGTCGCTTGCCACGCCACACACAAGCAGAAAGCATCAATCACCATTTGTTGTGAAAATTCGTACCGTGCGGACTTAAATATGTCATCGTCGGATGATGATTTTTTGTTGCTTGCAACTGCTGTTGCTTTGGCCGAAAAATCGAAAAAGAAAAGAAAAGCGAATAAAACAAGAAAATGGATGAAAAGTTTATATGAAAAACGCAAAAAATTCACGCATGAGAATCTTTTAAAAGAGCTAAGAACATCATGCACAGAGGAGTATCAAAATTTTTTGCGTATGGACTCTGATGCATTTGATGAACTTCTGTGCATGGTAACGCCCTTCATAGCTAAGCAAGATACAGTGATGAGAGAAGCAATAACACCCTCTATGCGACTGTCATCCACATTGCGATACCTAGCGACTGGTGAAAAATTTGAGGACTTGAAGTTTTTAACAGCAATTTCTCCACGATCCCTTGGCAGAATTGTTATTGAGACGTGTGAAGCCATTATTGGGTGCCTCTCAAATTGTATAAAGGTAAGTACATTGAAACAAGAAGCAAATCTAGTTTGTGAAAGACGGAATATGAAGCCATTTTTTTTTTAGTTTTACTTAATTTTTATATTTTGTTCTATTTTATTTTATTATTTTATTTTATCTTATTTTATTTTATTTTAGTTCATATTATTTTATTTTATTTTCCTTTATTTTTTTATTATTTTATTTTTTTATTTTATTTTACCTTATTTTGCTTTATTTATTTTATTTTACTTAATCTTGTCTAATTTTATTCAATATTATTTTACTTTATATTATTTTACTTTATTATTTTATTTTATTTTATTTTACTTCATATTATTTTATTTAAGTTCATTTTATTTTGATTTAGTTCATTTTATTTTATTTTAGTTCCAACAATAATACATGCAACCTAGTACTCCTGATGAACACGTATCGCTATATAGTGAATTTCTCATTTGATTCGTTAATGAAATATTTTAAGTTTTATTCAATTAAAAAATAAACATATTCATTCAGCGTAAAAAATAAATATTAAAATAAGGCAGTTCTTTTTTAAATAATACTTTCTTAAATAATAAATTATTCGTCAGTAAACGATGAAAAAAATGCAGATATTGATTGGGTTGACTCATTATCCTCGACAAAAATATTGCTATTAAAATGAAGTGGTGTCGAACTATTGCTTTCCAATCGCGCTGGTGTTGAAGAAGTGCTGGAATATATTAAGTTTGGGGAATTTGTACGGCTCAAAGTTCCGGGAGTTGGGTAGGAAGCAGTTGCATTTATTTTGACGGAATTGCGAGTCAACGTTCCCATCTGCCCTTCGAACAAAATATCCTCCACGAATTTCTCGCAAAGAATCCTTTGTTCAGGCGCCATTCTATCCAGTTTAACCGCCCAAGAATCTGTTATTGTGGTTGAAGTGGATTTTTCTTTTTGGAACCGTTTTGTAGCTATTTCGACTAATGCCTCAGTAGCATCTGGCTTCTTTTTCGCAGCTTTCGTGACAGCTTTTTTAAAAAGATCCTGAAATGAAAAGAAAACAAAATATTAACTTATTTTATTTTGTAATATTTTCAGGTGCCGCAATGTGAAAATGAATGGAAAGCTATAGCGGATGGGTTCGGTGAGGCTTGGAATTTTCCAAATTGCATTGGCGCAATAGATGGCAAGCACGTTGCTATAAAGAAACCACCACACTCTGGGTCGCATTACTTTAACTATAAAAAATTCTATAGCATCGTGCTTATGGCCACTGTGAATGCCAACTGCGAGTTCGTAGTCGCAGATGTTGGCACAAATGGTCGGGTTTCAGATGGTGGCGTGATAAAAAATACAGAGTTTGGAAGGGCTATATATTCAAATTATTTGCCAATTCCTAGCCCATCGCAGATGCCAACCGGCGATAAAGTATTGCCCTACGTTTTTGTTGCCGACAATGCTTTTCAAATGCAGGAAAATCTCCTAAAACCATATTCTGGCACTAACCTCACGAACAAACAAAGAATATTCAACTACAGATTGAGCAGGGCAAGGAGAATCGTGGAAAATGTTTTTGGAATACTCGTAGCACGATTTGGAGTATTACAAACTACCATTCAGCTGGACCCAGAAAAGGCGGAAATAATTGTGTTGGCATGCTGCTACCTTCATAATTTTTTACGCCACAAAAAGTCGTATTCGTTCGAGGATTTAGTAGACCAGGAGGATATGAACTCTGGTAATATCACCGAAGGAAGATGGCGCAGTTTCGAAACGGACTTGAATGCCTTGCAAAGCACTCATGTCAGAAACTCATCGAACAAATCCAAAGAAGTTCGTGAAGCTTTTGCGGATTATTTTTTTAATGAGGGTGCAGTCTCCTGGCAACAAAAATACATCCACTAATCGTAGCTGTTATTTTATTGTACAGCACTGTAGCTGCTATTTTATTGCACAACACTGTAGCTGCTATTTTATTGCACAACACTGTATGTTTTAATTAAATAAAAATAGTGTACATACACTTACGAAAAAAAGAATTTGTATAGTTTCTATATTTACATCCATAGTTTTTATGTGGAGAACACCTTTCTAGGGTTGGCCGCCCCTTAAAATATCGGAGTTCCGCCTTCGGACAACCAGAAACTACCAAAAATGAATTACCGTCGGCATTTTGTTCACTGTACGTGCACACCAAACTTCACTTTACTTACCTTGCCTTGTATTGTGCTTTTTGACGAGCATGGAGTGTCCACATCATTTAAAAATTGAAGTTCATTATAATAATATAAATTTGGCTCCAGCGAATCCTCTGAGCCAGCTCTGCTTCTGCTGCATTCAGCCAATCGCATCTTTTCGCGACGAAAATTAGTGCGCAAAGTGTTGATTTTTTTTTTAACATCTTCTTTGGTGGCGTTAGGATATCGTTCTTTATATAATTGCAATAGAATTTCATACTGCTTATTTTTTTCGTCTCGATTCATATATGATTCCAGCTTTGTATCCCATAATGCTGATAAGCATTCATAGGTTTCGATAAACCGCAATGTAAACTCTTTTTCGTCCGCGTACGTATTCATTTCACAAAACAAAACACAACTAACGCACTAATGCTTGTCAATCATTCCGGCAACGATCAAATAAACAAGCGGTCAAGCGAAAAAATCTAAAATTTTTGATTTTCATCAACGAAAAGCCGACAACAAGTACGTGTGAGCCGATTGCCACCGGTTTCTATGGTAACCTCAAGCATTGCTGGATGGTTGCGCGGAGGCATAACTAGCAGCTTCAACATTGATCGCTGAACAAAATTCCACCTTTCTACCCAGCTTTTTGGGAAACGCGCCCTGGCAAAGAATATTTGGTCGTGTAGTGTCGTGCTGCTAGGTGTACCCTTACCTTTAGCTGTCAAAATGTGTATGGTAAATGCGAAAATAATTGCTGCATTTTTAGCTAAATGCCACAGTATAGACAGTAATTGCACTCACTAACACAAACGTACTTATATTCACCTTCATGGAGAACTTCGGGTTGCAGTCAACTATTTTCAGCCATTTCAGGGTGTTGTGTTGCAAATTTTATGAGGTAATAAATTACTTTAAAAGAGGAGAAATAGTCAAATTTAGGATTTTGCGTTTTAAGTAAAACTATATATGTATATATTAGGTTATATTTCTAAAAAAAAAAATTGCTATTTTACAACTCAACCAAGAACCAATGCACAGCGTTTTTTCTCACGCACAGGAGTATTCAGGCGAAAACAAATACAGCTTTATTGCGTTGCGTGACATTTATAACTTTGACAAATACGCACAAAACCAAAAAAAAATACAAGGAAAAATCAGCTGATTATGTCATCGTACCCAAAAAGATAAAACTAGATCAAGTCTGCGTTAACGCGTGTTAAAACGCGGTTTTAAGACAGGTTGCCTTTGTCCACGTGCATTTATGTCAGCTGTCAAAATTAAATGTCACAACGAGACGCTACAGTTGTTTCTGTTTTCAGATGCAATGTATTCCAATGTTGTTACTCCTTGGAGTATCTATTGTCAGAGCGATCGTGTCGTGATTTTGGTCAATAAAGCATGAGCAATGATCGGCTTTCAATAAGCTGAAGGTGGTCCGCTGAGGTATTAGAAAGTATTACAATTGAAGTACTCCAATATCACAAAATTGATACACATGATCCAATGATTTTTGCAAAATTTTACGCAAAACAAATTTCGAAATTTGAGAATTTTTCGACAAAAAGCTTATCGTGCCAATCTAAATAAATTTCACTAGTGAACCTTTTTCATACATTTTCGCTCACAAATTATATGAGAGGGAGAAAATCCGCAAAGTAAGAAATTATTTAGAATCTTCCTGTATATTTTATTGTGGGTTAGAGTGTAAAATGTACTTTAAAAAACGTAAATGGTTGTTAATATTCGCAAAATTTGCTACGAAGAAGCCCATTGTATTCGCGAAACTGTAAAATGTATTCCAGAAAAATTAAATGTACTTCAGAAACATCTTCTGGATTGGAATTTGTTGTTTCTGAAGTAGAACTGATTATTTTGGAGTACATTTTTAAGCTTCTGAAGTCTAATTTACGGTCTCGAGTACAAATTACAGTTTATGAAGTACAATTTATAGTTTTTGGAGTACAGTTGATTATTCTAAAGCATATTTTACAGTTTTTAAGATACAATTGACTAACTATTCTGAAAATAATTGTATGGGTCTTGGACTACCATTCACTATTCTTAAATGCATTTAACCTTATCTAAAGTATTTTTACGGTTTTTGAAGTACGAGTGAAAAAGGTGTAGAAAACATAGTTCTATTATAAATTTAGTTTTTTGATTATTATGTGTTATCCGTCATAATTTGTAGGATGTTCTTGAGCAAGCCCATTTAGTCTTGTATATTTATCTGTCTCTGTCCAACAATCTGAACTAAATAAAGTAGGTACTAAATTTAGCGTCAGATAGACCCTTGGAAAGGGTATCAAAGGGTTGACGCTAACTTAAGTACCTACTTTATATCGATTATGAACATGCCTAAATTGTTTTAACCGTTTTAAACTGAAAGGAAAACCAGTTTGCAGGTCAACGTGAAGTATTAGAGAAAAAATCACTATCTAACAAATACTTCAACATATATTCATAAAGAGCCGATCATCAATATGCATTTGTACGAAATTTTACAATATGGCCTTTAATATACATTTTTTATACTTCTTGTAGTGCAGTAAATTCATGATATTATATTAATTCATGGAATATATACATTAAATTCATTTTTTTTCTTGAAATATTTCTAAAGTTTTTTTTGTTACTGAAATGCAACCATGCGTCCCCGAAATTCCATACTACCATGGATTTCAACTCTGAAAAATTCACCTCCATGGAGAACTTTCGCCACAGTGCAAACACTGGTTATACTGTGCTAAATGCTAAAATATGAGGATAATGCAAAATGTAGGCCTAGCATGAACACCACATAAGCCCCCTGCTATTTGTGTATGGAGCTATGGTCAGCTTAATATATAAAAATATACTTACGAAATATTTCATAAATTTTGTAGTCCGCCTCTTTCGTTTGGGTAATTAACGCCTTATACTTTTCAAGTGCAATAGTTTTGCTAATAACACATTTGGTCATTTCTAGTAGCGCAGTTTCTCCAATTTTCTCGTAAAAATTTAATTCTACATCCCAGAAGAAAGGAAGATTTCTATCAATAAGACTCATCTTTAGATCCTGGAAGAGCTTAAAAAAAATAAGGAAAACGTCAGTCCGGTATACCTAGAATAAAGGCCACGACAAATATCCACATATGGCAGATTTCTTGTAAACAGCTATATTTCACATCGACTTTTTGTGTAATGTCAATGTTACGATAAATGACTTTTAAAAGTGTATACAGTGTAAATGGGGTATAAGAAATAGCCCCTGATTCGCATTGCGCTACAACTTAACCCCTTAGCGGCCCCTGTACCCATACGAGTACACTTCTTCAAATATCGAAAACATATAGTTTTGATACAACTATGACATAAACTGCTTTGAACGCAAGTAAGTTATTCAGTTTCATATTTAAAGTGCCCATTAATCCCTTATGAGAACACCTATTTGCTGGAAATTGAAAAAAAAAACAATTTTTTTATTTGTATTTTATTTAATATATGTATAACCAAAAATTTATTAATTAATGGTAGAAAAAAGGAATTTTTGACCGCAGATTCGATGCCGGATATTAATGGGATGAATAGTTTTGCCGTTTTGGAGAAATTTCGCGGATCGGTTTTGGTAAAACTTGAATTTAGACTTTATATTTTGCGATATATTTATAATACAAAAATATTTAATATTAAAAGATAAGTGGATCGTAAAAAATTATTTTTTTCGTCGCTCTTGGAGTTGGCGATTCGCCAGTTTACCGGCGGGTTTTTTGTGACGGTTGACCTTTATTTTCTGATAAAAGATCACTCTTAAGGCAAACAACACAGTACAACAGCCATTTTGCAACAGAGTAACCATAGTACTTTTCTGAAAGGAGGCATTGCGTAGATCATTTTTGCCGAACAAACTTATAGTCCAGCACGTCACAGTCCTTTTTTATTTGCATCTAAAGGTTAAGGGGGTCATATTGGGTCTTTGTACCATAACTACATAAACTTGAAGAGCTACAGCTTCGGTGTCTAGGGGAAGGTTGTTGGCAATAAAAAGACTAACATTTTCCTCCTAGACATTGTCCCGCTACGATTCATGGTTATGCCATTTTTTCTTGGAAGTTTGTAAAATTTCTGAAAAAAATGTCTCCCATGAGTCTACTGTTTACAATATCTTTACGATACCTTCGGGAAAAATATTCCTCATGAAAAATTAGGATGGGTACCTGTTGTATAAGTAAGATCTCATTTATTAGTGACTTCAATATGACGATTAGCATGTGTATATCTAAGTACAATAATAGCGAGTAGGTATGTATGTATAAAGAGGATATGCGTATACAAAGTATGGTGAGATAATAATTAGATACTTAGTGTTGCATAGCTTAATGTAGAATGAGTGTTGTAACAGATATAAAGTAATGTATGCAATAATATGCTATTTACACAACATCTTTCCTTACAACTAAGATACATTTTTTAATCTGCATATCTAGCAGGTGGTACAATTTTTCTTCCTTTGCGTGTTACATATTCATTGTTGATATTCGTGCTTTGTTTATTTACTATAACCGATTTTTCTTCTATACATTTATTTTCTTTTTCAATGTTTTCTTCTATACATTTATTTTCTTTTTCATTACAATTATTTTCAATATTATTTCCACTTTCGTTTTCAATGTTAGAAACTTTTTGTTCAGGTTTTTTCAAAACATGTTCTCTGTTTCGTCTATATAAAACACCCTCCGAATCCTTAATAACAAATGAGCGTGGCTCATCAAGCTTTTTAACGACTACTCCCGGAAACCATACCGAAGTAGGAGCTCTTTTAAACATGACTTGCTCACCCAAATTGATTGGTTTCAAAGCTTTAGTACCCTTGTTGTAATTTTTGGCTGTGGTTTTTAACTTGTTTTCGCTCATTCTTAAATATTCCTTTTTATCAATTACTTTGGGCTCTAAATTCTTCCTAATATTTGGAATTTTCGTCCTTAAAACTCGCGACATTAACAGCTCCGCCGGACTGGGCATATTACCTTTAGGTGCAGTTCTATAGTGAAGCAATGCGCTTAGTGGGTCAGTTTTTGTTTCCTGGCACTTTATAAGTATTTTCTTCATTGTCTGTATTGAGCGCTCTGCTAGTCCATTAGACCTTGCTACGTATGGACTCGAAGTTTTATGCTCAATATTCCATTCCTCACAAAAAGCCCCGAATTCTTTAGATTGGAAAGGCGGACCATTATCGGTTATCAATAAATGCGGAATACCATGTCTTGAAAAAATCATTTTAAGTTTGTTTTTAACTTCAAATGCAGAAAACCCATTACTTAAAGATTCAAATTCAATATATTTAGAATAGTAATCAACCACTAATATGTACTTTTTATTGTTAAATTCAAATATATCGCATCCCAATTTATACCACGGAATTTCAACTATCTCATGTGGCATTATTTCCTCTTTAGGATTTGAATTACGATATTTCATACATGTCTCACAATCCGTAACTACGTTATATATGTCATTATACATATTGGGCCAGTACATCGACTGCCTGGCTAAGCTCTGTGTGCGTTGGACACCCAAATGACTCTCGTGTAAACTCATTAAAATATTTCTACGAAGCGCATTTGGTATAATTATTTGGTTAGTTTTTAAAAAAATACCTTCATATTCGAATATTTCATCTTTGAACTTGTAATAAGGCATAACTTCTTTGTAAACAAATTTTTTATTTTTTGGCCAGCCATACGTAACATATTGTTTAATTTTTTGTAATGTTTCATCAGTTGTCGAGTGTTCCTTAATTTTGTTTATTACATTAGATGGAATTGCGAAATTTACTTTTAAAACACTACAGTGTAATGTCAAGTCCTTGTCGAAATCAGTAAGAACTGTTTCTTTTAAAGGAGCGCGTGAAAGAGTGTCTGCAATATAAAGCTGCGTTCCCGGCTTATACCGAACTACTAGATCATAACATTGAAGCCGAAGCATAAATCTTTGGAGTCGAGCAGGAATATTGTGAAGCGGTTTTTGAAATAACGAAACAAGGGGTTTATGATCTGTCTCAACTAGAATTCGTAAACCGTAAATAAACCGATGAAATCGAGTACAACCAAATAAAATTGCGAACAGCTCCTTTTCTATTTGAGCATAGTTCGATTGAGTATCTGTTAAAGATGCGGAGGCGTACGCTATAGGATTCCGGTCGTGCAAGATAGCGGCGCCAACTGCATTCTTAGACGCGTCGACTGTCAAGATGACCTCTTTAGTAGGATCAAAATACGTTAGAACAGGGGCTGTAGTTAATTCCTTTTTTAATTTAGAAAATTCCTGTTCATGCAAGGAGTTCCAATGCCAAATGACATCCTTTTTCAGTAGATCACGTAGATTTTTATTTTTTATGGATAAATTTGGAATAAACGCACCAAGGTAATTAACCATTCCTAAAAAACGTTGAACTTCCTTAACATTTGTAGGCGCTGGCATTTGCAAAATTGACTTTATTTTATCTTCATCTGGACTTATACCATTTTCGTTAAAAATATGACCTATAAACTTAATGCTTGTTTGAAAAAACTTGGATTTGTTTTTATTAAATTTTAACCCCACTTTTTTCGCCCGTTCTAATACTTGCAATAAGACTTTGTCGTGCTCATCGGCCGTTGCTGTATGTATGAGGAAATCATCAATGTATATAATTAAACCCTTTATATCGCCGAATAATTTTATCATTTCAGCATGGAAAATTTCCGGTGCTGCATTTATACCGAATGGTAGGCGTAAAAATCGAAAACGACCGAAAGGTGAATTGAATGTACAAAGTTTAGAAGATTTTTCGTTTAAAGGAATCATCCAAAAACCGCTGTTCGCATCAAGTGAACTAAAATACTTTGAACCCATCAACTTTGCTTTACAGTCTTCCACATTTGGAAACGGATAACGTGGTCTTAAAATGCCTTTATTTAAATTACGAGGGTCTAGACACACACGCAAATTTCCATTAGGTTTTTTAACAATAACAATAGAGCTCACCCATTCGGTTGGTTCAGATACTGGTGTGATAACTTTTAAATCAATCATTCTTTGCAATTCGGCTTTTAATTTGTTTTGAATAGTAAAAGGAATTTTTCTCGGAGGGTCGACAACAGGAATTACTCCTGACTTCATTTTAAGGTTACATTCATTGTTTAATAGGCCCAAACCTTTGAATACCTCAGAGAACATATTTAGATCGACCTTAGTCACAGTGTTTATAGCACTAATTAATTTGAAATCCCGAGCAGTATTAAGACCAATAATGTTTTTACAACTCATATTCAAAACATGAAAATTACATTGCATAATCTTATTGTTTAAGTTTAAATTTACACTAACAACTCCTAATGTTGGAAGCAACTCTCCACTAAATGACAAAATTTTTGAGTTAGTCGGTTTTATAAATTTCTCTAATGTTAACAACTCTGCTGTAGCTATTGACAATATATTTGTTTGTGCACCTGTGTCTATTTGGCAAACTACTTTACAATTATTTATCATTACCTCTATACTCCAGTCGCGTGATTTTTGTACCTCTTTGCGGCTTGACTTTTTTAGTTCCTCTACTTGTCCTGCTTTCGCACCTGCATGTGCTTCTGGCACTTCCGTGTTCAGTACGCCGATGAAAAAATCGTCTTCATCTTCGGTTTCTTGCTGCTCATCCTCATATACATTATTGACGAATTTTGGTTTCGAAGCTGATATTTGCGACTTTTCGCTACTCGATGTTTGTTTTTGTTGTTTACTTTGCCATTTCTTTTTAAAACACATCTTCGCAAAGTGCCCTTTGTTGTTGCAAATATAACATGTGACGCCATCTGCCGGACAACGGGTTTTGTGTTGCTGCCCACATCTATTACACATGGGTGATCGCTGATTAGTCGAGCTTGCGGTTGGTTGTTGATAATTTTTGTTGCTTTTGTTTATAGCCCCAATATAACTAACGGAGTTGTCTCCGTTAGGATTTTGCAAACGATTTGCATTTTCGCGTGCCAGTTCCATGGATTTCGCTATACTTACAGCTTTTTCCAAGCTAATATCGCCTTCACTTAATAGTCTTTCTTTAATTTTAGACATATTTGCTCCCAGGCCACAAACAAAAATGTCACGAACTAAATTGTCTTTCAAAGCGCCGAATTCGCACGTTTGACTCATATTTTTTAGACCGGTTACATATTCATCAATGGTCTCATTGTTGCATTGATGTCTGGTAAAAAACAAATGTCTCTCCATGGCTATGTTAGCTTTTGGAACAAAATATGCGTTAAACTTCGACAAAAGATCGACATATTTGACGGCGTTAACGTCAGTGCCGAATGATTGGAAAATTTCCAATGCATCAGGTCCTAGATGATGCAAAAGTAACGCAACTTTTCTTTGGTCGCACTGCTGGTCTAGTCCTGATGCCATCATGAATATATCAAACTGCGTCTTCCAAGTTTTCCATGTTGCCGAGAGATTCGTAGCTTTTAAGTTTATTGGCATAATGGTGGTTGATATCGACATCATTTGTTGTGTCAGCTGCTGTGCCACCCGCTGTGTGCCGGTTGAACTTGTCGAACTCTCCTCTTTACTCATGATGAAATTTCTTGGTTTTTTAAATCACTAATTTATTTTAACTTTATTACAAGGTTCAGACACCTGACACCATGTTGTATAAGTAAGATCTCATTTATTAGTGACTTCAATATGACGATTAGCATGTGTATATCTAAGTACAATAATAGCGAGTAGGTATGTATGTATAAAGAGGATATGCGTATACAAAGTATGGTGAGATAATAATTAGATACTTAGTGTTGCATAGCTTAATGTAGAATGAGTGTTGTAACAGATATAAAGTAATGTATGCAATAATATGCTATTTACACTCCTTTAACCAGAAACTAGCAAAAACTAGAGAAACATGCCTTGACATTCTTGTTTGTGTCTTGATTTTAGTAAAAACTTCCTTCCGTGTGAAATTGCGAGTTGCGATATCGTGTGTGTTCGGATTTTAGATAAAGCGCATTCAGTTCCGAAATAAAAGTTTGAAATTCAGTGCAGTTCTAACTAAATTAATAAAATGGAAGAATTTCAGTGCAAAAATAAAGACTCGTTTTGTTTTGTTTGTGGACATTTCACTAATAAGAAAAGTAGAAGGAATATATCTCGTATTCTGGAAGAGCCGTATTTCTTATATTTTGGTATAAGATATACTTATAAGCCTTGGATTCCAAACATTATATGTACCACATGTGAAAGTTCGTTGCTATCGTGGTTTAAGTCAGGTTCACGAGCTTTAACGATTGCTTCACCAATGACATGGATGGAGCCAATGGAGCACCTAAAGGAGACGTGTTATTTTTGCAAAAATTTTAAATTTGGAAGGAATAAAAAGCAGTATTCGAAAACGTTATATCAGCCCACTCCTAATGTAATTTTACCGGAAATGAGAGAAAAGGGCATTCCACCACCAGCATCACCGCATAAAATTCTTGTCACAACTAGTTTAGGACAAGCTATAAGTGATATTCAAACCTTTGTAGTTACTTCGGATGAAGATTATACTCCCATCTGTTATTTCTAATAACTGCCCTAATTTGGTAGATAGAGCATATTTTGAAGATTTGGTTCGTGATTTAGAACTGACTTTGACGAAATCGGAAGTTTTGTGCTCTCGGTTGAAGGAAAGAAATTTGGTAACTGAAGATGTAAAAGTAACATCTTCTCGTAAAAGACATAATGACATTGAACTTTACTTCAAAAAAACAGAGGAGCTAGTGTACTGTGAAAACAGCGAGGCAATAATGAATTATTTGGGAATTCCTATAGATAATACCTCATGGCGCCTTTTTATTGATAGTTCTATGCGAAGTTTGAAGGCCGTTTTACTCCACAATGGCAATGAGTATCCTGCAATACCCATAGCGTACTCTACAAAATAAGAAGAAACTTATTCGAATTTATCGCATCTTTTGGACAAAATACAATACTCAAAATATATGTGGGAAGTATGTGCTGATTTTAAAGTAATAGCGGTTTTAACAGGAATGCAGTCAGGGTATACAAAATATATGTGCTTTCTATGCAAATGGGACACTCGTGCAACAGAAACACATTACCATGTAAAGCATTTTCAGCCGCGTGAAGAGTCTATAGTGGGCCAATTCAATCAAGTACATGCGCCTCTTGTGCCAGAAGAAAAAATTATCCTTCCACCGCTTCACATAAAATTGGGAATAGTTAAAAACTTTATAAAAAGCTTAAATACGCAAGAGCTAGCCTTCAATCGTATATTACAGTTATTCCCTAGGCTATCTAAAGCTAAAATAAAGGAAGGTAAAATTTTTGTAATAAACATAGTTATGCAATTATACATATAATATCTCTATATTTATTCAGGGATGCTAGTCGGACCAGATATTCGAAAGCTGATGAATGATTCCGTGTTTTATGAACTTTTGTCAGATATGCAAAAGACGGCATTTGACTTAATGGTTTTAGTTATTATGGAGTTTTTGGGAAACCATAAAGCGGATAATTACGAAGAAAACGTGGAAAACATGCTTGCAGCTTTTTATAATATTAATGTCAAAATGTCATTAAAGTTGCATTTCTTGCATTCGCATCTTCAGTTTTTTAAAGAAAATCTCGGGGCCGTATCAGATGAGCACGGTGAAAGATTTCACCAAGAAATTAAATTAATTGAAGAACGATTCAAGGGTAAGTCACAGAGTGCAATGCTTGCTGAGTATGTATGGGGCCTGCATCGTAATACAGATATTTCTGAGCACTCACGACTTCCGAAATATAAACGCACCCACTAACATCTATGAATATTTTCTAACATGTATCGTACAAATATATTAACAGTACTCATATGAATATGTACCTACATACATATGTTTAAAAATAGCTTATTCAATAAAATGAGTAAATAAAAATAAATGTATTGTACTTATGGATTTTAATTTTTTCTTGGATGGACTCTAGTTTTTGCTAGTTTCTGGTTAAAGGAGTCCTTGACGGAAATTTCGTTATTTTTCATGAGGAATATTTTTCCCGAAGGTATCGTGAAGATATTGTTAACAGTAGACTCAGGGGAAACATTTTTTCGGGAAATTTTACAAACACCCAAGAAAAAATGGCATAACCATGAATCGTAGCGGGACAATGTCTAGGAGGAAAATGTTAGTCTTTTTATTGCCAACAACCTTCCCCTAGACACCGAAGCTGTAGCTTTTCAAGTTTATGTAGTTATGGTACAAAGACCCAATATGACCCCCTTAACCTTTAGATGCAAATAAAAAAGAACTGTGACGTGCTGGACTATAAGTTTGTTCGGCAAAAATGATCTACGCGATGCCCCCATTCAGAAAAGTACTATGGTTACTCTGTTGCATAAAAAAATCAATTTTTGTTGTACTGTGCAATTATTTTTCACTAAGGCCCAGTTTTTCAGTACAGGTTTAAACTTCACTTCGAGTTTAAACTTATGCTATTGATACACACACGAAGATTATCTCGATTATCTTCTTTAATCAGATCCAAATTTTAGCCTGACACACACAAAATTGAAGATAAACAACATGAGGATTACTACTTTGGTTGTTATTGCACCATATTTTTACCTACCTCGGCGACATCTAGCTGTCGATAGTCGCATTTTACAAACCAGCGCGACATCTATGAGTCAGCTACCCTTAATTTCCTAGTATTTCTTGCTGTTTTATCTACAGAGTGTTGCTAGTGCAAATTTTTTAAAACTGCTGAAATCTTCTTTATTTTTGGGAATTTATAATGAAGATTATGCTCAAGTTAATTCCCAAAAACGGAGTTAATTCGGAATTTGCGCTAATGTATCAACCGTATAACACGAACTATAAATGATGAGCGATGGTGTTTCATTTTATATAAACTTGTAAAAACTACTATATCAAAACCTGTAAAATAAAAAGTTAAAATGAGCTGGGAATGGATAAGAATTGACCGTGAATTTGGTTAAATCAACCCATATTTTGGTTCAATCAACAGATGTTTTGGTTGATATGACCAAATCTCTGTCAATTCCTATCCATCACCAGCTCAATTTTCTCTATGTGTAGAAATTAGATGTATACCACCAAGGTCTATACATATGTGTTCTAATTTTCAAGGAAAAATTACACCTAGTTTATAAGAAAAGCTGTGGTAAATTTGCGACATGAGAAAGTGTGACACATATATTAAACGCAAAATCTTCCCAACCCGCCTTTAAAATGGGAGCTGCTGTAGCACAGTTTGATGTTGACATTAGACTGAACATGTGAAATTAAAAATTATTAGCCCAATTTTAAATAAAAATTCCGCACGGATTTTTTCTCCACTCCTTTTCCTCTTATTCTAAATAAAAAAATCTGGAACTTGAGCTCTTCTTCAGACTACTAGGAGCGGAAATAATTTCGAATAATATTCAAATATATGTTATTCGAATAAACTAATAAAAATATTCGTTCCAAAAATTCGAATAGTTTGCCAAGTATTCGAATAGTTGCTAGGAAATGAAATAAGTCCCGATATTTGGTAGTTATTTCATAATAAGGCCCCAGTTTCCAATAAAAAATGAAATAACTCCCAAATGAAATAAGTCCCAAGAAAAATGAAATAACTCCCAATTCAAGTGCTTATTTATTCAGTAGATATACATATTGTGGCGAATGTTCTCAAGAATTGCTCATCTCCCAACACTAGCGTTTTTCCACCACTAGCGTCACTACGACAACTACAGCTGTTTAGGTACATGACACGAGAGCGAGAGAGGGAGAGGCAGCTCGCATATTTACGAATGTGACACAAAGAGGAGATGACGATAGATAAACGTTTCGATTACACTGTTGCACGAATAACCCGGAAATGTGTAGACATATCTAGGTGATGAAGCAGCAGTCTGCTAGGGTATATAAAGGCGCAAAGACAACGCACATCAATCAGTTTATCTTGAAGTGTTGTTCAGTGAAGTACTGAACAGTGAATTAACCCGTGATACGATAAGTCGTATCCAGGAGTTGCAGCTAAGTCGTCCAACTGCTTCAAAGGGGATTCCGAAGGTAAAAGCCCCATTCTTTGACGGTTCTGTTCCTTTTCAGGTGTTCAAGCTACAATTTGAGAAGACTGCATCGATGAATAGGTGGAGCGCTGAGGATAAAGTCGCTGCGCTCTTCTTAGCATTGAAAGGACCGGCAGCGGAAATCCTTCAAATTATTCCAGAAGGTGAAAGGAACAGCTATGAGGCATTGATAGGTACAGTTGAGAGGCGTTACGGTAGCGATCATAGGAGGCAGATATTTCAAATGGAGCTGCAGAATCGCTTCCAGTAGGCTAATGAGACGTTACAGGAATTTGCTTGGGACATTGAGAGGTTAGCTCATTTGGCGAACGCAGACGCACCCGTGGAATACATCGAGAGGGTAAAGATCCAAAGATTCATAAATGGAATAATGGATGTAGACACGAAGCGAGCCGCATATGCAAACCCCAAAAGGACATTCGCAGAGACGTTACCACACGCTTTATTACAAGAGACAGCCTCGCTTTTATGTAAACCAGTTAACAAGGCTCACCATGTGGAAAAGGAGACACCAGACTTGGTCGAAAATCAACAAAGTTCTGGAAGCCTTGAATGGAGCACAAAAGAAAAGCGATGGTGCGATTAATTGTTTCAAGTGCGGAAAGTCTGGCCATATTGCGCGTTATTGCAACATCGGCTCCATAGACTTCGGCAATGCAGGTGGACGTAAGGGTAACGCTGGAGCAAGATGAATGCCCCATAGTTTCTGTCTCGCTGGTTGGAAGGAATGCAAGTAATGTTACTGTTAGAGGATTTGTAGACGATAAGGAGCGGTTACTCACTGTAGATACTGGCGCATCTCATTCCATCATTAGAAGTGACTTGTTCCATAAGAGAGTGGGACCATTACAGGATGCAAAGTTGCGGACCGCAACTGGCCATGGAGAAGTGCGGTGCAAAGTTGCGATTGGGAATGTGACTACATACCACAACTTCTTAGTGCAGATATTGTGGACGAAGTCATCATTGTCATCACATGAACCTGAGAAATAGAGTTATGACATACAATGGCCAAGTACCTCTGATCTTTGGACACAACATTGGGTATTGTACCAAAGGAGTTTCATTAGAGGTGAAGCACAGAAACACTCGAAAGGCAAAGGTACCTCCTCGGCCAAAGGCTTCGATAGACAAATGCCTGCTTGAGAATATTCGGAGAAGTCAACAGAAAGATTCAGATCTTGCATGTGTGATCCGAGGGCCTGAGCGAAACGAACGACCAGTAAGAAAAGAAATGTCAGTGGAGAGTCCAGTTGCCAAGTCATGTGCGTTTATCATAATTAAATATAATTGTTTATCCGCTGCTGATGGTACCAAAACTTAAAAACTTAAATCTAAAAAAGAAACTAATAAAAATACAAAAAGAGACAAATTAACCACACAAGGTAAAACATATAAACAAACATATAAACACACAACAGCTATGTCGCGGAGAAATCTACCAAGAGGACTGGCTTCCCCTCCTAAAACACCTCTCACTCCATCGTCGTCACTTGACAAAAAGTTAGATGAACTAAGAGAGTCCATTGTTAAAGAGTTGACTGCTGCAATGGGGAAAACAGAGGAAAGAATGATGCAGAAGTTTGGTGAGTTAGCTGCTGATATTGCCAATATGAAGATGTCGTTCACAGCGATTGAAAAGAGAGTGACTGCAGTTGAAAATGCGTACTCGGATGTACTCACCTTGCGGAACGAACTGTTGGCTGCACGGACACAGCTCAATTCACTTGAAAGTAGCGCTGTTGCTACCGACATAGTTATTACTGGCATTCCCCAAACAACAAATGAGAACTTACATGAGCTATTTTCGAAAATATGCAGTATGGCTGATCACAAAGCGCCACCAGTGCGTGATGCGTTTCGGGTGCGAAGCGTAGGAGGCAATAACCAGAGAGATAAAAACAATGCTTCTCCCATCGTCATTAAGCTGTTCTCTGCACCTGACCGCAACCTACTGCTTAAATCTGTGTCTGTATTTTGCAAAGCAAAAAAGAGATCGCTTGCGATCGCTGATATTAATCTGCCAGGTTACGGCTCATTTTTCATGCATGAAAGTTTACCTAAGAAACTGCGGGAGGTGATGACTCATGCTTCTGCGCTCAGACGGAAAAAACAGCTAGCGTCGGCGTTTTCGATTCGCGGCAGAATTTTCGTTCGTGTCAAGCCAGGCGAGCAACCCAAACATGTCAACAGTATTGCAGAAGTGAATGCAGTTATAGGCAAATGAGCGCATAATATATAAAAAATAATTTAACCAGCATATGTATGTACGAATGTGTCGCTTTGTTAATTTAATAACTTTTCTTCACACTCTCTTTCAATCTCTCGTCTTTAACATGTTTCTACTTTTCAATATATCTCTTCTTATACATATTTTGCAATGCATTTTATGTGTGAACTCTTATCACTTTTTCTTGAACCTTTTCCTTCTTGTAATGTTTTGTTTTGATTATAGTCATTTATGCTCATGCTGTTGTTATTATGAATATATCACCTTTTGTTTGTGTTCCCTCTTTGACCGATGGATTTAAACCCCGGTAGGAAATTTGCCTTCAGTAATTGCGGAAGCCACAAGACACTCATAAATATATTATGCAAGCAAGCGAATGGTATTAGTGTGGTACATTTCAATGCCCGTAGCTTGAATTGTGAGAAATTGGACTATGTTAGGCATACTTTCGAAAAATCGGATGTGGATATAATTTGTGTTTCCGAAACCTGGTTTTCGCCAGACATATCTGATTTACAGTATAGTATTCCTAACTACAGTCTTACGCGTGTTGACAGAAAAGAAAAAAAAGGGGGTGGTGTTGCTATATACTGCAAGACCTCTCTTAAAGTAAGTGTGCTAGCAGAATCTAAAGGTGCTGATACGGAATATATCATTGCGGAAGTCTCGGACAATGTAAATAAAATATTAGTATCCTGTGTGTATAATCCACATAAATGTTATTTGTTAGATTCGTTTTTTAGTGAGTTGTCCTTGTTCTTGATTGATTTCGAACGTTTTGTTATATGTGGTGATTTTAATGTAAACATTCTAATTGACGACTCTCATGCCAATAAATTGTACGACCATGTCTCGACTGCTGGTCTCACTATTGTCAATAAACAGATACCTACAAGATATTCCCATAATTCGACACCAAGCCTGTTAGACCTCTTTATTGCATCTAGTCTTGACCATATACTTAAGTTTGACCAAATTAGCTTCATTTCTGACCATGACTTAATTTTCTGCACACTTGACATTATGTTTAATTGCCCTCCAGCTTCTGTTACTACTGTGTATCGAGATTTTAAGTCTGTAGATGTAGATGCGTTGTTTCTTGATTTGTCCTATGTTGATTGGACTTTGTGTTGGTTTATTGCAACGGTTGATGGTAAACTTGACTTTTTTAATCAAACACTTTTAAACTTATATGACACTCATGTACCCATTAGAAAAGTTAGTATTAGTTCCAACAGCGTTCCTTGGTTTAATAGGGAAGTCAGGGCAGCCATTAAGCAGCGTAATCAACTGTATTCCAAATGGAAGAGAAGCCGAACTGAGTTGGCTTGGTCTCAATTCAAGATTGCCCGTAATAGAGCCACTCAAATCACCCGAAAATCGAAGCATATGTATTGCCAAAGTAAGCTTAGCCCATTATTACCCTCGAAAGATTTATGGC
Source organism: Campiglossa producta (assembly GCA_964058755.1). Classification (NCBI taxonomy): domain Eukaryota; kingdom Metazoa; phylum Arthropoda; class Insecta; order Diptera; family Tephritidae; genus Campiglossa; species Campiglossa producta. The sequence continues at coordinate 40,861,104 of CAXKVI010000004.1, read as the reverse complement.
GAAATCTAAAAAATCTTAATGTGCATGGAAAGAGTAAAACTGAGTGCCAGGTTGATCCAGATACACTAAATGATTTTTTTGTTAGCTCGTGTAATTTGCCTGACAATCCTGTGCCTCAAAATCTAATCAGTTCATTCGTGTCGGAAGATAAATTTGATTTTAGGGTGGTATCTGAACTGGAGGTTTTAAAATCTATTATGAGCATCAAGTCGAACTCAGTTGGAGAAGATGGGGTATCATTGAAGTTTGTGAAACTAGTTTTGCCATTTATTTTAGGTACACTCACACATATAATTAATCACTGCTTCACAACGTCTTGCTTCCCACTTGAATGGAAAAGGGCTTTGATCATTCCTGTTGCCAAAACCAATATACCTATAGAACCTAGTCATTACAGGCCTATTAGCATTATACCTGTCTTTGCTAAAGTGTGTGAGTCCCTGATGGCAGCCCAAATATCAGCGTATGCGGCTGCTAATAAGCTCCTAAGCCCGTTGCAATCAGGATTTAGACCGAACCACAGCTGCTCTACTGCTGTCGTAAAAATTCTGGATGACATTAGACTACAATTTGACAACAGTCACCTAACTTTACTGTGTCTCCTAGATTTTTCCAAGGCTTTTGATACAGTCAATCATAGCCTTCTATGCAAAAAACTTGAGTGTTTCTTTGGATTCACTGACAGTTCTGTCAAACTCATGGCAAGTTATCTGGCGGGAAGGACCCAGAAGGTGGTAAGCAAAGGCCTTGCATCGAAACCACGTATTGTTTCCTCGGGGGTACCACAAGGCTCTGTACTTGGTCCTCTTCTGTTTAGCCTTTTTGTCAATGATGTTTTTTCTGTGTGTCAGTATGTAAATGTTCATGCGTATGCAGATGACATTCAACTGTATTTATCTAACCGTGTTGGTCTTGTTGAAGATTTATGTTTTAAAATAAATAGTGATTTGTCTGCAATTTCGAAGTGGGCATGTGATAACTGTCTCAGCTTAAATGCTAAAAAGTCGTATGTGTTGCCCATCTGTAACAGCGTTGTGCATGTCGAATCTATTCCTAGTCTGTTTGTTGGTAGTAGCGTCCTTTCTTTTACGGATAAAATTAGGAATCTAGGCTTTGTGTTTAATTCTAAGTTAAATTGTATTGACCATGTAAATAAAATTGTAAGTAATGTTTATACTGTCCTACGGAGATTAAGAATGTCAGCCTCGTTTACGCCTATAGAAACTCGAAAAAAGCTAGCTGTTCAACTAATTGTTCCGCACATAACGTACGCAGAGCTAGTATACAGCCAATTTGATTCTGCTTCACGTCGTAAAATTGATATTGCATTCAATAATACCACTCGCTATGTTTATGGCCTAAAAAAATATGATCACATTTCTCCCTGGAAGCGTGAAATTCTTGGATGTAGTATTTTTAACTACATTGCGGCTCGAATATCGATATTTTTGTTCAAGCTAATTGAGTTTAAAACACCCCAATATCTTTATGAAAAACTAAAATTTTCCAAGTCTTGTAGGCATCGTAATTTAATAATTCCCAGATATACATACGTGGCCTCATCGAGGCTTTTTTTTGTAAATGCTGTAAGGCTCTGGAACTCGATTCCTGACTCTATCAAGGGCACTTTGAGCAGGAGCAACTACAAAGGGGAAATCTATGATTACTTCAGTTCAGTGTGATGCATGTGATTAGAACATAACTACTTAACTCTATCTCTCTTTTTCCAACTTCTTTCCACTTCCAAAAAAAAATAAATAAAAATAAAAACCTCTTTAGAATTAAGGATTTAAAAATGTTATAAGAATTTAGATTTTAACTTTACTCTACCATTTAATTTGAAATGTACTTTAATGTTAATTAGATTTAATGTTATTTTTTCTGTAATGTAAAACAGATGATGTGCTATAGAAGACCTTGTCTTACAGTCACAACCACTTTGCTTAAATATATTATTATTATATTGGGCACAATGGAAAAGTTTACGATTGGTATCCGGTTGTTTGCATCGAATATTGGAGAGTGAGGATGGTCAGTGCGCTCGGAAGCTTATAGTTGCTCCAAGGAAGCGGGTTTCTGATGTTCTCAGGGAAATGCATAACGATCCAAGTGGAGGTCATATAGGAGTCAAGAAGACCTTGGAGAGGATTAAGCAGACATTTTATTGGGTTGGTTACGGTCAGTCGGTAAAGGAGTGGATTGCCAAATGCGATGAATGCATCAGGCCAAAGGTGCTGAGGCCCACGAGCTTGGATGAAGCTGGTCCATTCCCCAGAACTATAAGCAAAAACATGAAAACCAGGTACGACAAAGCAATAGAAACGGAAGGTTTCCTGGAAGGAGATTAAGTATTGCTATACGGGCCACAAAGGAGGAAAGGTGTGTCTCCCGAAGCTCAGTGCAACTGGGAAGGACCATACAGAGTTGTGAAAAGGATCAACGACGTTATTTACCGCATACAGGCTGTTGGAATGCCACGGAAAAAAATGAAGGTGGTCTAGCAACGTTTGGATCGGGAAATGTGTCTGATCGGGACGATCAGACTTAGGTGGAGGGCAGTGTGGCGAATGTTCTCAAGAATCGCTCATCTCCCAACTCTAGCGTATTTCCACCACTAGTGTCACTACGACAACTACAGCTGTTTAGGCACATGACACGAGAGCGAGAGAGGGAGAGGCAGCTCGCATATTTACGAATGTGACACAAAGAGGAGATGACGATAGATAAACGTTTCGATTACACTGTCGCACGAATAACCCGGAAATGTGTAGACATTTCTAGGTGATGAAGCGGCAGTCTGCTAAGGTATATAAAGGCGCAAAGACAACGCGCATCAATCAGTTTATCTTGAAGTGTTGTACAGTGATTCAGATCTTGCATGTGTGATCCGAGGGCCTGAGCGAAACGAACGACCAGTAAGAAAAGAAATGTCAGTGGAGAGTCCAGTTGCCAAGTCATGTGCGTTTAACATAATTAAATATAATTGTTTATCCGCTGCTGATGGTACCAAAACTTAAAAACTTAAATCTAAAAAAGAAACTAATAAAAATACAAAAAGAGACAAATTAACCACACAAGGTAAAACATATAAACAAACATATAAACACACAACAGCTATGTCGCGGAGAAATCTACCAAGAGGACTGGCTTCCCCTCCTAAAACACCTCTCACTCCATCGTCGTCACTTGACAAAAAGTTAGATGAACTAAGAGAGTCCATTGTTAAAGAGTTGACTGCTGCAATGGGGAAAACAGAGGAAAGAATGATGCAGAAGTTTGGTGAGTTAGCTGCTGATATTGCCAATATGAAGATGTCGTTCACAGCGATTGAAAAGAGAGTGACTGCAGTTGAAAATGCGTACTCGGATGTACTCACCTTGCGGAACGAACTGTTGGCTGCACGGACACAGCTCAATTCACTTGAAAGTAGCGCTGTTGCTACCGACATAGTTATTACTGGCATTCCCCAAACAACAAATGAGAACTTACATGAGCTATTTTCGAAAATATGCAGTGTGGCTGATCACAAAGCGCCACCAGTGCGTGATGCGTTTCGGGTGCGAAGCGTAGGAGGCAATAACCAGAGAGATAAAAACAATGCTTCTCCCATCGTCATTAAGCTGTTCTCTGCACCTGACCGCAACCTACTGCTTAAATCTGTGTCTGTATTTTGCAAAGCAAAAAAGAGATCGCTTGCGATCGCTGATATTAATCTGCCAGGTTACGGCTCATTTTTCATGCATGAAAGTTTACCTAAGAAACTGCGGGAGGTGATGACTCATGCTTCTGCGCTCAGACGGAAAAAACAGCTAGCGTCGGCGTTTTCGATTCGCGGCAGAATTTTCGTTCGTGTCAAGCCAGGCGAGCAACCCAAACATGTCAACAGTATTGCAGAAGTGAATGCAGTTATAGGCAAATGAGCGCATAATATATAAAAAATAATTTAACCAGCATATGTATGTACGAATGTGTCGCTTTGTTAATTTAATAACTTTTCTTCACACTCTCTTTCAATCTCTCGTCTTTAACATGTTTCTACTTTTCAATATATCTGTTCTTATACATATTTTGCAATGCATTTTATGTGTGAACTCTTATCACTTTTTCTTGAACCTTTTCCTTCTTGTAATGTTTTGTTTTGATTATAGTCATTTATGCTCATGCTGTTGTTATTATGAATATATCACCTTTTGTTTGTGTTCCCTCTTTGACCGATGGATTTAAACCCCGGTAGGAAATTTGCCTTCAGTAATTGCGGAAGCCACAAGACACTCATAAATATATTATGCAAGCAAGCGAATGGTATTAGTGTGGTACATTTCAATGCCCGTAGCTTGAATTGTGAGAAATTGGACTTTGTTAGGCATACTTTCGAAAAATCGGATGTGGATATAATTTGTGTTTCCGAAACCTGGTTTTCGCCAGACATATCTGATTTACAGTATAGTATTCCTAACTACAGTCTTACGCGTGTTGACAGAAAAGAAAAAAAAGGGGGTGGTGTTGCTATATACTGCAAGACCTCTCTTAAAGTAAGTGTGCTAGCAGAATCTAAAGGTGCTGATACGGAATATATCATTGCGGAAGTCTCGGACAATGTAAATAAAATATTAGTATCCTGTGTGTATAATCCACATAAATGTTATTTGTTAGATTCGTTTTTTAGTGAGTTGTCCTTGTTCTTGATTGATTTCGAACGTTTTGTTATATGTGGTGATTTTAATGTAAACATTCTAATTGACGACTCTCATGCCAATAAATTGTACGACCATGTCTCGACTGCTGGTCTCACTATTGTCAATAAACAGATACCTACAAGATATTCCCATAATTCGACACCAAGCCTGTTAGACCTCTTTATTGCATCTAGTCTTGACCATATACTTAAGTTTGACCAAATTAGCTTCATTTCTGACCATGACTTAATTTTCTGCACACTTGACATTATGTTTAATTGCCCTCCAGCTTCTGTTACTACTGTGTATCGAGATTTTAAGTCTGTAGATGTAGATGCGTTGTTTCTTGATTTGTCCTATGTTGATTGGACTTTGTGTTGGTTTATTGCAACGGTTGATGGTAAACTTGACTTTTTTAATCAAACACTTTTAAACTTATATGACACTCATGTACCCATTAGAAAAGTTAGTATTAGTTCCAACAGCGTTCCTTGGTTTAATAGGGAAGTCAGGGCAGCCATTAAGCAGCGTAATCAACTGTATTCCAAATGGAAGAGAAGCCGAACTGAGTTGGCTTGGTCTCAATTCAAGATTGCCCGTAATAGAGCCACTCAAATCACCCGAAAATCGAAGCATATGTATTGCCAAAGTAAGCTTAGCCCATTATTACCCTCGAAAGATTTATGGCGAAATCTAAAAAATCTTAATGTGCATGGAAAGAGTAAAACTGAGTGCCAGGTTGATCCAGATACACTAAATGATTTTTTTGTTAGCTCGTGTAATTTGCCTGACAATCCTGTGCCTCAAAATCTAATCAGTTCATTCGTGTCGGAAGATAAATTTGATTTTAGGGTGGTATCTGAACTGGAGGTTTTAAAATCTATTATGAGCATCAAGTCGAACTCAGTTGGAGAAGATGGGGTATCATTGAAGTTTGTGAAACTAGTTTTGCCATTTATTTTAGGTACACTCACACATATAATTAATCACTGCTTCACAACGTCTTGCTTCCCACTTGAATGGAAAAGGGCTTTGATCATTCCTGTTGCCAAAACCAATATACCTATAGAACCTAGTCATTACAGGCCTATTAGCATTATACCTGTCTTTGCTAAAGTGTGTGAGTCCCTGATGGCAGCCCAAATATCAGCGTATGCGGCTGCTAATAAGCTCCTAAGCCCGTTGCAATCAGGATTTAGACCGAACCACAGCTGCTCTACTGCTGTCGTAAAAATTCTGGATGACATTAGACTACAATTTGACAACAGTCACCTAACTTTACTGTGTCTCCTAGATTTTTCCAAGGCTTTTGATACAGTCAATCATAGCCTTCTATGCAAAAAACTTGAGTGTTTCTTTGGATTCACTGACAGTTCTGTCAAACTCATGGCAAGTTATCTGGCGGGAAGGACCCAGAAGGTGGTAAGCAAAGGCCTTGCATCGAAACCACGTATTGTTTCCTCGGGGGTACCACAAGGCTCTGTACTTGGTCCTCTTCTGTTTAGCCTTTTTGTCAATGATGTTTTTTCTGTGTGTCAGTATGTAAATGTTCATGCGTATGCAGATGACATTCAACTGTATTTATCTAACCGTGTTGGTCTTGTTGAAGATTTATGTTTTAAAATAAATAGTGATTTGTCTGCAATTTCGAAGTGGGCATGTGATAACTGTCTCAGCTTAAATGCTAAAAAGTCGTATGTGTTGCCCATCTGTAACAGCGTTGTGCATGTCGAATCTATTCCTAGTCTGTTTGTTGGTAGTAGCGTCCTTTCTTTTACGGATAAAATTAGGAATCTAGGCTTTGTGTTTAATTCTAAGTTAAATTGTATTGACCATGTAAATAAAATTGTAAGTAATGTTTATACTGTCCTACGGAGATTAAGAATGTCAGCCTCGTTTACGCCTATAGAAACTCGAAAAAAGCTAGCTGTTCAACTAATTGTTCCGCACATAACGTACGCAGAGCTAGTATACAGCCAATTTGATTCTGCTTCACGTCGTAAAATTGATATTGCATTCAATAATACCACTCGCTATGTTTATGGCCTAAAAAAATATGATCACATTTCTCCCTGGAAGCGTGAAATTCTTGGATGTAGTATTTTTAACTACATTGCGGCTCGAATATCGATATTTTTGTTCAAGCTAATTGAGTTTAAAACACCCCAATATCTTTATGAAAAACTAAAATTTTCCAAGTCTTGTAGGCATCGTAATTTAATAATTCCCAGATATACATACGTGGCCTCATCGAGGCTTTTTTTTGTAAATGCTGTAAGGCTCTGGAACTCGATTCCTGACTCTATCAAGGGCACTTTGAGCAGGAGCAACTACAAAGGGGAAATCTATGATTACTTCAGTTCAGTGTGATGCATGTGATTAGAACATAACTACTTAACTCTATCTCTCTTTTTCCAACTTCTTTCCACTTCCAAAAAAAAAATAAATAAAAATAAAAACCTCTTTAGAATTAAGGATTTAAAAATGTTATAAGAATTTAGATTTTAACTTTACTCTACCATTTAATTTGAAATGTACTTTAATGTTAATTAGATTTAATGTTATTTTTTCTGTAATGTAAAACAGATGATGTGCTATAGAAGACCTTGTCTTACAGTCACAACCACTTTGCTTAAATATATTATTATTATATTGGGCACAATGGAAAAGTTTACGATTGGTATCCGGTTGTTTGCATCGAATATTGGAGAGTGAGGATGGTCAGTGCGCTCGGAAGCTTATAGTTGCTTCAAGGAAGCGGGTTTCTGATGTTCTCAGGGAAATGCATAACGATCCAAGTGGAGGTCATATAGGAGTCAAGAAGACCTTGGAGAGGATTAAGCAGACATTTTATTGGGTTGGTTACGGTCAGTCGGTAAAGGAGTGGATTGCCAAATGCGATGAATGCATCAGGCCAAAGGTGCTGAGGCCCACGAGCTTGGATGAAGCTGGTCCATTCCCCAGAACTATAAGCAAAAACATGAAAACCAGGTACGACAAAGCAATAGAAACGGAAGGTTTCCTGGAAGGAGATTAAGTATTGCTATACGGGCCACAAAGGAGGAAAGGTGTGTCTCCCGAAGCTCAGTGCAACTGGGAAGGACCATACAGAGTTGTGAAAAGGATCAACGACGTTATTTACCGCATACAGGCTGTTGGAATGCCACGGAACAAAATGAAGGTGGTTCCCCCGGAGAGTCTAGCAACGTTTGGATCGGGAAATGTGTCTGATCGGGACGATCAGACTTAGGTGGAGGGCAGTGTGGCGAATGTTCTCAAGAATCGCTCATCTCCCAACTCTAGCGTATTTCCACCACTAGTGTCACTACGACAACTACAGCTGTTTAGGTACATGACACGAGAGCGAGAGAGGGAGAGGCAGCTCGCATATTTACGAATGTGACACAAAGAGGAGATGACGATAGATAAACGTTTCGATTACACTGTCGCACGAATAACCCGGAAATGTGTAGACATTTCTAGGTGATGAAGCGGCAGTCTGCTAAGGTATATAAAGGCGCAAAGACAACGCGCATCAATCAGTTTATCTTGAAGTGTTGTACAGTGATTCAGATCTTGCATGTGTGATCCGAGGGCCTGAGCGAAACGAACGACCAGTAAGAAAAGAAATGTCAGTGGAGAGTCCAGTTGCCAAGTCATGTGCGTTTAACATAATTAAATATAATTGTTTATCCGCTGCTGATGGTACCAAAACTTAAAAACTTAAATCTAAAAAAGAAACTAATAAAAATACAAAAAGAGACAAATTAACCACACAAGGTAAAACATATAAACAAACATATAAACACACAACAGCTATGTCGCGGAGAAATCTACCAAGAGGACTGGCTTCCCCTCCTAAAACACCTCTCACTCCATCGTCGTCACTTGACAAAAAGTTAGATGAACTAAGAGAGTCCATTGTTAAAGAGTTGACTGCTGCAATGGGGAAAACAGAGGAAAGAATGATGCAGAAGTTTGGTGAGTTAGCTGCTGATATTGCCAATATGAAGATGTCGTTCACAGCGATTGAAAAGAGAGTGACTGCAGTTGAAAATGCGTACTCGGATGTACTCACCTTGCGGAACGAACTGTTGGCTGCACGGACACAGCTCAATTCACTTGAAAGTAGCGCTGTTGCTACCGACATAGTTATTACTGGCATTCCCCAAACAACAAATGAGAACTTACATGAGCTATTTTCGAAAATATGCAGTGTGGCTGATCACAAAGCGCCACCAGTGCGTGATGCGTTTCGGGTGCGAAGCGTAGGAGGCAATAACCAGAGAGATAAAAACAATGCTTCTCCCATCGTCATTAAGCTGTTCTCTGCACCTGACCGCAACCTACTGCTTAAATCTGTGTCTGTATTTTGCAAAGCAAAAAAGAGATCGCTTGCGATCGCTGATATTAATCTGCCAGGTTACGGCTCATTTTTCATGCATGAAAGTTTACCTAAGAAACTGCGGGAGGTGATGACTCATGCTTCTGCGCTCAGACGGAAAAAACAGCTAGCGTCGGCGTTTTCGATTCGCGGCAGAATTTTCGTTCGTGTCAAGCCAGGCGAGCAACCCAAACATGTCAACAGTATTGCAGAAGTGAATGCAGTTATAGGCAAATGAGCGCATAATATATAAAAAATAATTTAACCAGCATATGTATGTACGAATGTGTCGCTTTGTTAATTTAATAACTTTTCTTCACACTCTCTTTCAATCTCTCGTCTTTAACATGTTTCTACTTTTCAATATATCTCTTCTTATACATATTTTGCAATGCATTTTATGTGTGAACTCTTATCACTTTTTCTTGAACCTTTTCCTTCTTGTAATGTTTTGTTTTGATTATAGTCATTTATGCTCATGCTGTTGTTATTATGAATATATCACCTTTTGTTTGTGTTCCCTCTTTGACCGATGGATTTAAACCCCGGTAGGAAATTTGCCTTCAGTAATTGCGGAAGCCACAAGACACTCATAAATATATTATGCAAGCAAGCAAATGGTATTAGTGTGGTACATTTCAATGCCCGTAGCTTGAATTGTGAGAAATTGGACTATGTTAGGCATACTTTCGAAAAATCGGATGTGGATATAATTTGTGTTTCCGAAACCTGGTTTTCGCCAGACATATCTGATTTACAGTATAGTATTCCTAACTACAGTCTTACGCGTGTTGACAGAAAAGAAAAAAAAGGGGGTGGTGTTGCTATATACTGCAAGACCTCTCTTAAAGTAAGTGTGCTAGCAGAATCTAAAGGTGCTGATACGGAATATATCATTGCGGAAGTCTCGGACAATGTAAATAAAATATTAGTATCCTGTGTGTATAATCCACATAAATGTTATTTGTTAGATTCGTTTTTTAGTGAGTTGTCCTTGTTCTTGATTGATTTCGAACGTTTTGTTATATGTGGTGATTTTAATGTAAACATTCTAATTGACGACTCTCATGCCAATAAATTGTACGACCATGTCTCGACTGCTGGTCTCACTATTGTCAATAAACAGATACCTACAAGATATTCCCATAATTCGACACCAAGCCTGTTAGACCTCTTTATTGCATCTAGTCTTGACCATATACTTAAGTTTGACCAAATTAGCTTCATTTCTGACCATGACTTAATTTTCTGCACACTTGACATTATGTTTAATTGCCCTCCAGCTTCTGTTACTACTGTGTATCGAGATTTTAAGTCTGTAGATGTAGATGCGTTGTTTCTTGATTTGTCCTATGTTGATTGGACTTTGTGTTGGTTTATTGCAACGGTTGATGGTAAACTAGACTTTTTTAATCAAACACTTTTAAACTTATATGACACTCATGTACCCATTAGAAAAGTTAGTATTAGTTCCAACAGCGTTCCTTGGTTTAATAGGGAAGTCAGGGCAGCCATTAAGCAGCGTAATCAACTGTATTCCAAATGGAAGAGAAGCCGAACTGAGTTGGCTTGGTCTCAATTCAAGATTGCCCGTAATAGAGCCACTCAAATCACCCGAAAATCGAAGCATATGTATTGCCAAAGTAAGCTTAGCCCATTATTACCCTCGAAAGATTTATGGCGAAATCTAAAAAATCTTAATGTGCATGGAAAGAGTAAAACTGAGTGCCAGGTTGATCCAGATACACTAAATGATTTTTTTGTTAGCTCGTGTAATTTGCCTGACAATCCTGTGCCTCAAAATCTAATCAGTTCATTCGTGTCGGAAGATAAATTTGATTTTAGGGTGGTATCTGAACTGGAGGTTTTAAAATCTATTATGAGCATCAAGTCGAACTCAGTTGGAGAAGATGGGGTATCATTGAAGTTTGTGAAACTAGTTTTGCCATTTATTTTAGGTACACTCACACATATAATTAATCACTGCTTCACAACGTCTTGCTTCCCACTTGAATGGAAAAGGGCTTTGATCATTCCTGTTGCCAAAACCAATATACCTATAGAACCTAGTCATTACAGGCCTATTAGCATTATACCTGTCTTTGCTAAAGTGTGTCAGTCCCTGATGGCAGCCCAAATATCAGCGTATGCGGCTGCTAATAAGCTCCTAAGCCCGTTGCAATCAGGATTTAGTTCGAACCACAGCTGCTCTACTGCTGTCGTAAAAATTCTGGATGACATTAGACTACAATTTGACAACAGTCACCTAACTTTACTGTGTCTCCTAGATTTTTCCAAGGCTTTTGATACAGTCAATCATAGCCTTCTATGCAAAAAACTTGAGTGTTTCTTTGGATTCACTGACAGTTCTGTCAAACTCATGGCAAGTTATCTGGCGGGAAGGACCCAGAAGGTGGTAAGCAAAGGCCTTGCATCGAAACCACGTATTGTTTCCTCGGGGGTACCACAAGGCTCTGTACTTGGTCCTCTTCTGTTTAGCCTTTTTGTCAATGATGTTTTTTCTGTGTGTCAGTATGTAAATGTTCATGCGTATGCAGATGACATTCAACTGTATTTATCTAACCGTGTTGGTCTTGTTGAAGATTTATGTTTTAAAATAAATAGTGATTTGTCTGCAATTTCGAAGTGGGCATGTGATAACTGTCTCAGCTTAAATGCTAAAAAGTCGTATGTGTTGCCCATCTGTAACAGCGTTGTGCATGTCGAATCTATTCCTAGTCTGTTTGTTGGTAGTAGCGTCCTTTCTTTTACGGATAAAATTAGGAATCTAGGCTTTGTGTTTAATTGTAAGTTAAATTGTATTGACCATGTAAATAAAATTGTAAGTAATGTTTATACTGTCCTACGGAGATTAAGAATGTCAGCCTCGTTTACGCCTATAGAAACTCGAAAAAAGCTAGCTGTTCAACTAATTGTTCCGCACATAACGTACGCAGAGCTAGTATACAGCCAATTTGATTCTGCTTCACGTCGTAAAATTGATATTGCATTCAATAATACCACTCGCTATGTTTATGGCCTAAAAAATATGATCACATTTCTCCCTGGAAGCGTGAAATTCTTGGATGTAGTATTTTTAACTACATTGCGGCTCGAATATCGATATTTTTGTTCAAGCTAATTGAGTTTAAAACACCCCAATATCTTTATGAAAAACTAAAATTTTCCAAGTCTTGTAGGCATCGTAATTTAATAATTCCCAGATATACATACGTGGCCTCATCGAGGCTTTTTTTTGTAAATGCTGTAAGGCTCTGGAACTCGATTCCTGACTCTATCAAGGGCACTTTGAGCAGGAGCAACTACAAAGGGGAAATCTATGATTACTTCAGTTCAGTGTGATGCATGTGATTAGAACATAACTACTTAACTCTATCTCTCTTTTTCCAACTTCTTTCCACTTCCAAAAAAAAAAAAAATAAAAATAAAAACCTCTTTAGAATTAAGGATTTAAAAATGTTATAAGAATTTAGATTTTAACTTTACTCTACCATTTAATTTGAAATGTACTTTAATGTTAATTAGATTTAATGTTATTTTTTCTGTAATGTAAAACAGATGATGTGCTATAGAAGACCTTGTCTTACAGTCACAACCACTTTGCTTAAATATATTATTATTATATTGGGCACAATGGAAAAGTTTACGATTGGTATCCGGTTGTTTGCATCGAATATTGGAGAGTGAGGATGGTCAGTGCGCTCGGAAGCTTATAGTTGCTCCAAGGAAGCGGGTTTCTGATGTTCTCAGGGAAATGCATAACGATCCAAGTGGAGGTCATATAGGAGTCAAGAAGACCTTGGAGAGGATTAAGCAGACATTTTATTGGGTTGGTTACGGTCAGTCGGTAAAGGAGTGGATTGCCAAATGCGATGAATGCATCAGGCCAAAGGTGCTGAGGCCCACGAGCTTGGATGAAGCTGGTCCATTCCCCAGAACTATAAGCAAAAACATGAAAACCAGGTACGACAAAGCAATAGAAACGGAAGGTTTCCTGGAAGGAGATTAAGTATTGCTATACGGGCCACAAAGGAGGAAAGGTGTGTCTCCCGAAGCTCAGTGCAACTGGGAAGGACCATACAGAGTTGTGAAAAGGATCAACGACGTTATTTACCGCATACAGGCTGTTGGAATGCCACGGAACAAAATGAAGGTGGTTCCCCCGGAGAGTCTAGCAACGTTTGGATCGGGAAATGTGTCTGATCGGGACGATCAGACTTAGGTGGAGGGCAGTGTGGCGAATGTTCTCAAGAATCGCTCATCTCCCAACTCTAGCGTATTTCCACCACTAGTGTCACTACGACAACTACAGCTGTTTAGGTACATGACACGAGAGCGAGAGAGGGAGAGGCAGCTCGCATATTTACGAATGTGACACAAAGAGGAGATGACGATAGATAAACGTTTCGATTACACTGTCGCACGAATAACCCGGAAATGTGTAGACATTTCTAGGTGATGAAGCGGCAGTCTGCTAAGGTATATAAAGGCGCAAAGACAACGCGCATCAATCAGTTTATCTTGAAGTGTTGTACAGTGATTCAGATCTTGCATGTGTGATCCGAGGGCCTGAGCGAAACGAACGACCAGTAAGAAAAGAAATGTCAGTGGAGAGTCCAGTTGCCAAGTCATGTGCGTTTAACATAATTAAATATAATTGTTTATCCGCTGCTGATGGTACCAAAACTTAAAAACTTAAATCTAAAAAAGAAACTAATAAAAATACAAAAAGAGACAAATTAACCACACAAGGTAAAACATATAAACAAACATATAAACACACAACAGCTATGTCGCGGAGAAATCTACCAAGAGGACTGGCTTCCCCTCCTAAAACACCTCTCACTCCATCGTCGTCACTTGACAAAAAGTTAGATGAACTAAGAGAGTCCATTGTTAAAGAGTTGACTGCTGCAATGGGGAAAACAGAGGAAAGAATGATGCAGAAGTTTGGTGAGTTAGCTGCTGATATTGCCAATATGAAGATGTCGTTCACAGCGATTGAAAAGAGAGTGACTGCAGTTGAAAATGCGTACTCGGATGTACTCACCTTGCGGAACGAACTGTTGGCTGCACGGACACAGCTCAATTCACTTGAAAGTAGCGCTGTTGCTACCGACATAGTTATTACTGGCATTCCCCAAACAACAAATGAGAACTTACATGAGCTATTTTCGAAAATATGCAGTGTGGCTGATCACAAAGCGCCACCAGTGCGTGATGCGTTTCGGGTGCGAAGCGTAGGAGGCAATAACCAGAGAGATAAAAACAATGCTTCTCCCATCGTCATTAAGCTGTTCTCTGCACCTGACCGCAACCTACTGCTTAAATCTGTGTCTGTATTTTGCAAAGCAAAAAAGAGATCGCTTGCGATCGCTTGCGATCGCTGATATTAATCTGCCAGGTTACGGCTCATTTTTCATGCATGAAAGTTTACCTAAGAAACTGCGGGAGGTGATGACTCATGCTTCTGCGCTCAGACGGAAAAAACAGCTAGCGTCGGCGTTTTCGATTCGCGGCAGAATTTTCGTTCGTGTCGAGCCAGGCGAGCAACCCAAACATGTCAACAGTATTGCAGAAGTGAATGCAGTTATAGGCAAATGAGCGCATAATATATAAAAAATAATTTAACCAGCATATGTATGTACGAATGTGTCGCTTTGTTAATTTAATAACTTTTCTTCACACTCTCTTTCAATCTCTCGTCTTTAACATGTTTCTACTTTTCAATATATCTCTTCTTATACATATTTTGCAATGCATTTTATGTGTGAACTCTTATCACTTTTTCTTGAACCTTTTCCTTCTTGTAATGTTTTGTTTTGATTATAGTCATTTATGCTCATGCTGTTGTTATTATGAATATATCACCTTTTGTTTGTGTTCCCTCTTTGACCGATGGATTTAAACCCCGGTAGGAAATTTGCCTTCAGTAATTGCGGAAGCCACAAGACACTCATAAATATATTATGCAAGCAAGCGAATGGTATTAGTGTGGTACATTTCAATGCCCGTAGCTTGAATTGTGAGAAATTGGACTATGTTAGGCATACTTTCGAAAAATCGGATGTGGATATAATTTGTGTTTCCGAAACCTGGTTTTCGCCAGACATATCTGATTTACAGTATAGTATTCCTAACTACAGTCTTACGCGTGTTGACAGAAAAGAAAAAAAAGGGGGTGGTGTTGCTATATACTGCAAGACCTCTCTTAAAGTAAGTGTGCTAGCAGAATCTAAAGGTGCTGATACGGAATATATCATTGCGGAAGTCTCGGACAATGTAAATAAAATATTAGTATCCTGTGTGTATAATCCACATAAATGTTATTTGTTAGATTCGTTTTTTAGTGAGTTGTCCTTGTTCTTGATTGATTTCGAACGTTTTGTTATATGTGGTGATTTTAATGTAAACATTCTAATTGACGACTCTCATGCCAATAAATTGTACGACCATGTCTCGACTGCTGGTCTCACTATTGTCAATAAACAGATACCTACAAGATATTCCCATAATTCGACACCAAGCCTGTTAGACCTCTTTATTGCATCTAGTCTTGACCATATACTTAAGTTTGACCAAATTAGCTTCATTTCTGACCATGACTTAATTTTCTGCACACTTGACATTATGTTTAATTGCCCTCCAGCTTCTGTTACTACTGTGTATCGAGATTTTAAGTCTGTAGATGTAGATGCGTTGTTTCTTGATTTGTCCTATGTTGATTGGACTTTGTGTTGGTTTATTGCAACGGTTGATGGTAAACTTGACTTTTTTAATCAAACACTTTTAAACTTATATGACACTCATGTACCCATTAGAAAAGTTAGTATTAGTTCCAACAGCGTTCCTTGGTTTAATAGGGAAGTCAGGGCAGCCATTAAGCAGCGTAATCAACTGTATTCCAAATGGAAGAGAAGCCGAACTGAGTTGGCTTGGTCTCAATTCAAGATTGCCCGTAATAGAGCCACTCAAATCACCCGAAAATCGAAGCATATGTATTGCCAAAGTAAGCTTAGCCCATTATTACCCTCGAAAGATTTATGGCGAAATCTAAAAAATCTTAATGTGCATGGAAAGAGTAAAACTGAGTGCCAGGTTGATCCAGATACACTAAATGATTTTTTTGTTAGCTCGTGTAATTTGCCTGACAATCCTGTGCCTCAAAATCTAATCAGTTCATTCGTGTCGGAAGATAAATTTGATTTTAGGGTGGTATCTGAACTGGAGGTTTTAAAATCTATTATGAGCATCAAGTCGAACTCAGTTGGAGAAGATGGGGTATCATTGAAGTTTGTGAAACTAGTTTTGCCATTTATTTTAGGTACACTCACACATATAATTAATCACTGCTTCACAACGTCTTGCTTCCCACTTGAATGGAAAAGGGCTTTGATCATTCCTGTTGCCAAAACCAATATACCTATAGAACCTAGTCATTACAGGCCTATTAGCATTATACCTGTCTTTGCTAAAGTGTGTGAGTCCCTGATGGCAGCCCAAATATCAGCGTATGCGGCTGCTAATAAGCTCCTAAGCCCGTTGCAATCAGGATTTAGACCGAACCACAGCTGCTCTACTGCTGTCGTAAAAATTCTGGATTACATTAGACTACAATTTGACAACAGTCACCTAACTTTACTGTGTCTCCTAGATTTTTCCAAGGCTTTTGATACAGTCAATCATAGCCTTCTATGCAAAAAACTTGACGTGTTTCTTTGGATTCACTGACAGTTCTGTCAAACTCATGGCAAGTTATCTGGCGGGAAGGACCCAGAAGGTGGTAAGCAAAGGCCTTGCATCGAAACCACGTATTGTTTCCTCGGGGGTACCACAAGGCTCTGTACTTGGTCCTCTTCTGTTTAGCCTTTTTGTCAATGATGTTTTTTCTGTGTGTCAGTATGTAAATGTTCATGCGTATGCAGATGACATTCAACTGTATTTATCTAACCGTGTTGGTCTTGTTGAAGATTTATGTTTTAAAATAAATAGTGATTTGTCTGCAATTTCGAAGTGGGCATGTGATAACTGTCTCAGCTTAAATGCTAAAAAGTCGTATGTGTTGCCCATCTGTAACAGCGTTGTGCATGTCGAATCTATTCCTAGTCTGTTTGTTGGTAGTAGCGTCCTTTCTTTTACGGATAAAATTAGGAATCTAGGCTTTGTGTTTAATTCTAAGTTAAATTGTATTGACCATGTAAATAAAATTGTAAGTAATGTTTATACTGTCCTACGGAGATTAAGAATGTCAGCCTCGTTTACGCCTATAGAAACTCGAAAAAAGCTAGCTGTTCAACTAATTGTTCCGCACATAACGTACGCAGAGCTAGTATACAGCCAATTTGATTCTGCTTCACGTCGTAAAATTGATATTGCATTCAATAATACCACTCGCTATGTTTATGGCCTAAAAAAATATGATCACATTTCTCCCTGGAAGCGTGAAATTCGTGGATGTAGTATTTTTAACTACATTGCGGCTCGAATATCGATATTTTTGTTCAAGCTAATTGAGTTTAAAACACCCCAATATCTTTATGAAAAACTAAAATTTTCCAAGTCTTGTAGGCATCGTAATTTAATAATTCCCAGATATACATACGTGGCCTCATCGAGGCTTTTTTTTGTAAATGCTGTAAGGCTCTGGAACTCGATTCCTGACTCTATCAAGGGCACTTTGAGCAGGAGCAACTACAAAGGGGAAATCTATGATTACTTCAGTTCAGTGTGATGCATGTGATTAGAACATAACTACTTAACTCTATCTCTCTTTTTCCAACTTCTTTCCACTTCCAAAAAAAAAATAAATAAAAATAAAAACCTCTTTAGAATTAAGGATTTAAAAATGTTATAAGAATTTAGATTTTAACTTTACTCTACCATTTAATTTGAAATGTACTTTAATGTTAATTAGATTTAATGTTATTTTTTCTGTAATGTAAAACAGATGATGTGCTATAGAAGACCTTGTCTTACAGTCACAACCACTTTGCTTAAATATATTATTATTATATTGGGCACAATGGAAAAGTTTACGATTGGTATCCGGTTGTTTGCATCGAATATTGGAGAGTGAGGATGGTCAGTGCGCTCGGAAGCTTATAGTTGCTCCAAGGAAGCGGGTTTCTGATGTTATCAGGGAAATGCATAACGATCCAAGTGGAGGTCATATAGGAGTCAAGAAGACCTTGGAGAGGATTAAGCAGACATTTTATTGGGTTGGTTACGGTCAGTCGGTAAAGGAGTGGATTGCCAAATGCGATGAATGCATCAGGCCAAAGGTGCTGAGGCCCACGAGCTTGGATGAAGCTGGTCCATTCCCCAGAACTATAAGCAAAAACATGAAAACCAGGTACGACAAAGCAATAGAAACGGAAGGTTTCCTGGAAGGAGATTAAGTATTGCTATACGGGCCACAAAGGAGGAAAGGTGTGTCTCCCGAAGCTCAGTGCAACTGGGAAGGACCATACAGAGTTGTGAAAAGGATCAACGACGTTATTTACCGCATACAGGCTGTTGGAATGCCACGGAACAAAATGAAGGTGGTTCCCCCGGAGAGTCTAGCAACGTTTGGATCGGGAAATGTGTCTGATCGGGACGATCAGACTTAGGTGGAGGGCAGTGTGGCGAATGTTCTCAAGAATCGCTCATCTCCCAACTCTAGCGTATTTCCACCACTAGTGTCACTACGACAACTACAGCTGTTTAGGTACATGACACGAGAGCGAGAGAGGGAGAGGCAGCTCGCATATTTACGAATGTGACACAAAGAGGAGATGACGATAGATAAACGTTTCGATTACACTGTCGCACGAATAACCCGGAAATGTGTAGACATTTCTAGGTGATGAAGCGGCAGTCTGCTAAGGTATATAAAGGCGCAAAGACAACGCGCATCAATCAGTTTATCTTGAAGTGTTGTACAGTGAAGTACTGAACAGTGAATTAACCCGCGATATTGTACTACGGTTTTAAGTAGTGAAAAAAGCGTATTATTTATTAAGCAGAATCTGAGTGTTTTATTTAACGTACAGTGATCGAACTCAGGGAAAATAGTCGAGGAATCATCGAATTCGTCACAATTGGTGACAGAAGCGGTATTGTTGAATAAAACAAGGATAATTAGGACGTTGCAAGGATAACAAGGACACGGCAAAGTTGAATGAATTGAAGATCCAGCAACTCCAAAACGAGTTGGAATGGCGTGGACTGACAACAACGGGCAATAAGTTAGAGCTACAATCACGTTTGCGAGAGGTTATGGAAGCTGAAGGAATTAACCTTAAGGATTATGAGTTCCATCTTTCGGAAGAGGTAACGTCTAGAATCGAAGAGAAGAAGGATGCCCCAAATCCAGTAACAATCGTGGACACAAACATGATATTGGCGGTATTGAATCAGATCTGCACCCAAATGGATGAATACAAGGTTTATATGTCATCTCAGCTGGAAGCACAAGATGCAAAAATTGGACAGCTGCAGGATAAAATGGACGCTGAAGTAAATGCGTTGAGAAGTCGTATCCAGGAGTTGCAGCTAAGTCGTCCAACTGCTTCAAAGGGTATTCCGAAGGTAAAAGCCCCCTCCTTTGACGGTTCTGTTCCTTTTCAGGTGTTCAAGCTACAATTTGAGAAGACTGCACCGGTAAATAGCTGGGGCGCTGAGGATAAAGTCGCTACGCTCTTCTTAGCATTGAAAGGACCGGCAGCGGAAATCCTTCAAATTATTCCAGAAGGTGAAAGGAACAGCTATGAGGCATTGATGTGTGCAGTTGAGAGGCGTTACGGTAGCGAGCATAGGAAAATGGAGCTACAGAATCGCTTCCAGAAGGCTAATGAGACGTTGCAGGAATTTGCATGGGACATTGAGAGGTTAGCTCATTTGGCGAACGCAGATGCACCCGTGGAATACATCGAGAGGGTAAAGATCCAAAGATTCATAAATGGAATAATGGATGTAGACACGAAGCGAGACGCATATGCAAACCCCAAAAGGACTTTCGCAGAGACGTTACCACACGCTTTATTACAAGAGACAGCCTCGCTCTTATGTAAACCAGATAACAAGGTTCACCATGTGGAAAAGGAGACACCAGACTTGGTCGAAAAAATCAACAAAGTTCTGGAAGCCTTGAACGGAGCACAAAAGAAAAGCGATGGTGCGATTAAATGTTTCAAGTGCGGAAAGTCTGGCCATATTGCGCGTTATTGCAACATCGGCTCCAGAGTCTCCGGTAATGCAGGTCGACGTAAGGGCAACGCTAGAGGGGATGAGCAAGATGAATGCCCCATAGTTTCTGTCTCGCTGGTTGGAAGGAATGCAAGTAATGTTACCGTTAGAGGATTTGTAGACGATAAGGAGCGGTTACTCACTGTGGATACTGGCGCATCTCATTCCATCATTCGAAGTGACTTGTTCCATAAGAGAGTGGGGCCATTACAGGATGCAAAGTTGCGGACCGTAACTGGTCCATGGAGAAGTGCGGAGCAAAGTTGCAGATATTGTGGACGAAGTCATCACTGTCATCACATGAACCTGAGAAATAGAGTTATGACATACAATGGCCAAGTACCTCTGATCTTTGGACACAACATTGGGTATTGTACCAAAGGAGTTTCATTAGAGGTGAAGCACAGAAACACTCGAAAGGCAAAGGTACCTCCTCGGCCAAAGGCTTCGATAGACAAATGCCTGCTTGAGAATTTTCGGAGAAGTCAACAGGAAGATTCAGATCTTGCATGTATGATCCGAGGGCCTGAGCGAAACGAACGACCAGTAAGAAAAGAAATGTCAGTGGAGAGTCCAGTTGCCAAGTCATATTGGGCACAATGGAAAAGTTTACGATTGGTATCCGGTTGTTTGCATCGAATATTGGAGAGTGAGGATGATCAGTGCGCTCGGAAGCTTATAGTTGCTCCAAGGAAGCGGGTTTCTAATGTTCTCAGGGAAATGCATAACGATCCAAGTGGAGGTCATATAGGAGTCAAGAAGACCTTGGAGAGGATTAAGCAGACATTTTATTGGGTTGGTTACGGTCAGTCGGTAAAGGAGTGGATTGCCAAATACGATGAATGCGTCATGCAAAGGTGCTGAGGCCCACGAGCTTGGATGAAGCTGGTCCATTCCCCAGAACTATAAGCAAAAACATGAAAACCAGGTACGACAAAGCAATAGAAACGGAAGGTTTCCTGGAAGGAGATTAAGTATTGCTATACGGGCCACAAAGGAGGAAAGGTGTGTCTCCCGAAGCTCAGTGCAACTGGGAAGGACCATACAGAGTTGTGAAAAGGATCAACGACGTTATTTACCGCATACAGGCTGTTGGAATGCCACGGAACAAAATGAAGGTGGTTCCCCCGGAGAGGCTAGCAACGTTTGGATCGGGAAATGTGTCTGATCGGGACGATCAGACTTAGGTGGAGGGCAGTGTGGCGAATGTTCTCAAGAATCACTCATCTCCCAACTCTAGCGTATTTCCACCACTAGCGTCACTACGACAACTACAGCTGTTTAGGTACATGACACGAGAGCGAGAGAGGGAGAGGCAGCTCGCATATTTACGAATGTGACACAAAGAGGAGATGACGATAGATAAACGTTTCGATTACACTGTTGCACGAATAACCCGGAAATGTGTAGACATATCTAGGTGATGAAGCAGCAGTCTGCTAGGGTATATAAAGGCGCAAAGACAACGCACATCAATCAGTTTATCTTGAAGTGTTGTTCAGTGAAGTACTGAACAGTGAAGTACTGAACAGTGAATTAACCCGCGATATTGTACTACGGTTTTTAGTAGTGAATAAAGCGTACTATTTATTAAGCAGAATCTGAGTGTTTTATTTAACGTACAGTGATCGAACTCAGGGAAAATAGTCGAGGAATCATCGAATTCGTCACAATATGTATATTTATACATAAGCAATACGTTATTTATAATACGTCTGAATATGTGTAAGAAAAAGTAAAAAAAACATGAAATTAATTCAAAACCTCGTCATTGCACATATATGTACATTAGAACGTATCACCAAAAAAAAAGTCGGCCGTACCTCCCCTCATACGAAGTGTTTTTGAAAATCATTTAAAAAAAGTTGTATTTTATTATTCTGGAACCCTAGAAGTCGCCCAATTGCATTTTTCTTCATATCTTCGGCATTCGGCAGTGGTACCACAACGAAACGCATGCGCTCAATGAACTTTCTTGAGAAAAAACCTCCTCTTTGAGACGAAAAAATTTATTTGTCAAACTTTAAAATCCGGCAAAAAAATTTTTTTTAAACGTTTTTCACAAACACTTCATATGAGGGGAGAAACACTGAGGAAAAAAACGGTCTAAAATCAAAACGGTCTTAATTTAAGACTATACGTTTTTAATAGTCTGTTAAGCTTGAAAATTCTTAAACCAAGACCCAAAATCTTATTTGTGGACCGTATAAATTTTAGATTGTTAGGTCTCATTTTCAGAACTAAGTTCTTCAAAAGAGAATAATCGTTCTTATTTGAAGATTGCCATGTTCTTAGTTCAAGAACAAAAATCACATTCAATGTTTATAAATATTTATACATATTCCAGTCTTACATACATAGGTATAACTCTTATTTATTTAAGGTTTTTCCGTTATTTACATAGTATAAATGCAATGGGGGACTTATGGACCGAAAAAACAAACAATAAAATCAACAAAATAAACTTGCTGGAAAATAAATTTTGACCTTTCAATTTTTTTTTCGGCCTATCAACATCTACGGCACGATATAAGCTTTGCCCAGTTGTTTTGGTGCAAAAATTTCCACGCACAAACAAATGAAAAGGAATCTTTTTTATAGGAAATAAGACGTTTTAGTAGTTTCTATTGAGTACATCATGTGTAATGTTGTCTGAACCACCAGATTGCATCAAAACACTAAAAAAATTAAAAATGGAAATAAGGCGTTTTGTTTGTTCAGTCCTTAATAGTGGTTAAATTTGTGTATATATTTATGTGCCTTTTAAAAAAAAAAATAATAACGATTTTTTTTAAGTTCGGAGTTGACGACGAAAAAATTTCGGTGCCATCAAAAGTAAATGACTGGTTCAAAGCCTGCACAGATTCTCAAAGTAAATCTTCTTGCTTATCATCAACGACCGCCTCATTGGGCACAAGACTATTCAGTAAGGTAAACACCAGCACTCAAAAAAATGGTGTATTCTTATTCCATTCACCAAACCCAACTACCCAGTGGGGACCTGTTCATTTAGACCACTTTTTTGTGGGCGATAGATATTATTCAACAATTTTTTTTATATTAATGAATTATCATAATAATGAATTCAATTAAATTCAATTCAAGGGTATCACTGCTTTACTGACTCGTTCAACTAAAGGAATCAATGTTCTGGAGTACTATAAAGAGAACAACACGTTAACAAGTGTCCTCAGAGATGATCAACATTATTGTTCATTATTGTTTATATTTGCTCAATTTTTCCGACAGAAAGAACTGCTGACGTTGGTATATTTGTTGGTTTAGTTTATTTGAACGTTACCGTTATTATATGCTAAACAGACGTCCTATATTATTATTATTTCATACCCCGAAAAGAAAAAAATAACCCGGGGGTAAGCTGTATGCGAAATACAAAAATCAAAGGAATCTGAGGAAACAAATGAGAAATATGTGGAAATTGATCTATAGCTCTAGCCTTAAAAACTTCCTTAAGCAGAGATGATGCTGACTGGACAGAAATTTTTGATATTTGGAAGAAAAGGTATCCTATTTGGCAAAGGGATTTGAAGTCAATGAAGAGTAATACATTTTTGTAGAGCTGGCCAAAACTTTTAGATTCAAGAGCTCCTGTAGTGGAATTCAGTAACTTTAAACAATACTATGAAACGGGTTGTTAGCATAACAATTTCGTTGTTTGCACTATCGATTCGTTGATTCAGTAGCTCTTCCTTAACAATTAACAATAGGCGATTGTCTCAGGTGAATTATAGCACAATAGGTGATTGTCTCAGGTGAATTATAGCAAAAAGTAGCTGATCCTTAGCTAAGCATAGAACCAATATTCCTTAACAACTACCAATAGGTGATTGTCTCAGGTAAACATAGCAAAACGTAGCAGATCCTCAGCTAAGCATGGAAACAAAAAGTGACTGTCTCAGATAACACATAGCAAAACATAGAAGTGTCTCATCTAAAATATATAAGAAAAGTACCTATTTGTTGTTTTAACAAACAATACAAAATTATAGGTCGACAATTATTTCGCGTTAACAATAACAGCAGACATTTCAATAACAAATGTTGTCAAATAAACTTGTAGTGAATAGCGAAATCGATAAAATTGTTGTTAAGTCAACGTAACAATGACAACTCTTGTTAAAATAGCGTACTGAATTCCACTACTGTAGTGTACTGTAGCCGTAGATGTTGATAATAATTTATTTTCCAGCAAGTTTATTTTGTTGATTTTATTGTTTGTTTTTTTCGGTCCATAAACATCTACGGCTCTATATAAGCCTCGCCCAGTTATTTTAACTCAAAAAATCCCATGGGATCCCGTATAAAATTGCCTGTTTCAAACAAAAGGGCACATTTCCAAATTATAAAGTTTAAAAACTACAACTACACAAACAAACAATTAAAAAATATGATGACCCCAGTTGGCCGTAGCTATTTTATTTTAGTAACGCCAAATTAAAACTTTAAATTGTGGTTATTTGAATCTGTCAAAGTTTTTTTCGGTTTCTGAAAAATTTTTGAAAGTGGAAATAAGGCGCTTTGTTTGTTCAGTCCTTTATTGATCAATTTACCTTTTTTTCTCTAAGCGAATAACTTATCACGAAACTATATGCGTAGGCCAAGATGTGGAACTGCTTCTTTCAAATCCTCTTTTTGAATGTATTGTAAGCATCTATAAGTGATTTGTGCAGCTAAAACACACTTGTTAGAGTATACTTTTCATGTATGCGAATAAGGAATAAATTCTCAAAAATGCATGGGTTTGTGTTTCCTTCAGAGTTAACTGCTTGCCCCGTGGTAATCTAATCTTGGCTTGCGTCATAATGACGCTTAACCGCCTAGGCGATTTTGGCCGTTTCGTATCAAAGCACGCCAGTCCTTTGGAAACCCCAAGGGAGTTCAAGTCATCCTCCACCTGTTGTTTCCATCTCAGTCGAGGTCTCCCACTTCCTCTGCTGCCGAATTCGGGTGTCGATAGGAAAACTTTCTGTGCTGGTGCTTCTTTGTCCATTCGCATAACATGACCCAGCCAGCGGAGCCTTTGGGCTTTAATCCGCTGAACTATGGTCAGGTCTGCGTAAAGCTCGTACAGCTCATCGTTAAATTTGCTTCGATACTCGTCGTTGGCATCACGGGAAGCAACATAAATCTTCCGGAGAACTTTTCTCTCAAATACTCCAAGGGCCATCTCATCTTCTCTTAACACTGTCCATGATTCCGAGCCGTACATCAGGACTGGTATGATGAGAGACTTATAGAGCGTGATCTTTGTTTGTTGAGAGAGGATTTTACTTCTCAATTGGCTACTTAGTCCAAAGTAACACTTGTTGGCAAGGGTGATTCTCCGTTGGATTTCTAGACTGATATTATTTTCGGTGTTAATGCTGGTTCCCAAATAGACGAAGTCTCTCAGGTTTCAAACTTGTAGCTATCAACGGTGACTTGGCTGCCAAGGCGCAGGTGCGCTGATTCTTTCTTTGATGACAGCAGATACTTCGTCTTGTCCTCGTTCACCGCAAGACCCACTTTTTTCGCTTCCTTATCCAACCCAGAGAAAGCAGCGCTTACGGCGCGGCTGTTAAGGCCAATGATATCAATATCATCGGCATACGCCAGCAATTGCACGCTCTTGTAAAAGATTGTGCCATTGCGGTTTAGCTCTGCTGCTCGAATTATCTTCTCCAGCATCAGGTTAAAGAAATCGCACGAAAGGGAGTCACCCTGTCTGAAGCCTCGTTTGGTTTCAAATGGCTCAGAGAGGTCCTTCCCGATTCTGACGGAGCTGTTGGGTTTGCTCAACGTCATTTGGCAAAGCCGTATAAGCTTTGCAGGGAAGTTAAATTCAGACATGGCGGCATATAGGCAACTCCTTTTTGCGCTGTTAAAAGCGGCTTTAAAATCGACAAAGAGATGGTGAGTGTCGATTCTTTTATCATGGGTCTTCTCCAGGATTTGGCGTATCGTGAAAATCTGGTCGATGGTAGACTTACCAGGTCTAAAGCCACACTGATAAGGTCCAATCAGTTTGTCTACGATGGGCTTCAGTATATCACACAATACGCTAGAAAGAACCTTATATGCGATATTAAGAAGACTGATTCCGCAGTAGTTGGTGGGGCTAGCGGGATCGCCTTTCTAGTGGATTGGGCAGAGCACACTTAAGTTCCAATCTGGAGGCATGCACTCATCTGACCATATTCTGCATAAGAGCTGATGCATGCTTTTTACCAGCTCTTCGCCTCCGTGTTTGAACAGCTCGGCGGGTAGTCCGTCTTTCCCAGGCGATTTGTTGTTTTTGAGCCGGGATATAGCTATCCTCACTTCATCATGGTCAGGTGGTGGTACGTGAGGGATTGGGGTATCGGGTTCGACGTCTCCCTCGCAATTTAGCAGTGAGGAGAAGTGCTCCCTCCATAATTTAAGTACATTCTGTACGTCGGTTACCACGTCGCCGTTGTTGTCCTTACAGGAACTTGCCCCGGTCTTTAAACCTTCCGCCGTGGTAATGAGAACCCAATTATTTACCACATTTTCATCACTAGTAGCGTCATTTGAATAAACACGATAGTTTTCCATCTTTTTTTATTATTTATTTCGATTAATTTATTGATACTACAGCTTTTCGGGCACAGAGAAAATAAAAACGTCTGCACGAAGTAAATAAAAGTTGTTTATGGCGTCAAAATACCTAAATTCTTACTTAAATCTTGTAGCGTTCTAAAATTAGGAACGCAGTATACTCGTAAATCATAGAACGGATAGAATATATTTAAGAATATATTAAGAACTTGTTCTTGACTTGAGAATTTTTGGTCTCCTATCAAGACCGTTGGGTATCGAAAAAATTAAGAACAATATAATCTAAAATTAAGCGCAAAAGGCTTAAATTAAGACCGCAGTTTTTCTCTCGGTGTACGGCCGACTTTTTCTTTTGCCTGTAAGCCCGAGACGCTCTAATGTACATATACATAATTAGGAAAGTAAGAGCTGGGTAGAAGGGGGCGAGTAGGGGGCGACGCGGCGGTACGCCCACCGCCGCGCGGCCCGCGCCGCGCCCCTTTCCCCCCCTCCAAATTTTTTTTTCCTGCCTGCCTTTTCATAATCTCTACATATAATAAAATTGTAAATTTCTGTCGGTCTGTATGTATCTCTAAGTTATCGGCCAATATGTGGACCAGTCCTTTTCTACCTTTTGGCGATCAAAACCAACTATTTAAAACACCCAAGCGGTAAAATTGGAAATATTTCATCGATCAAAATCTTTTTATTGTTGTTGTCCAAATTTATTTAAAATATGTTCTTTTTGGAACTTATTGACACA
The DNA here is from genome assembly GCA_964058755.1 of Campiglossa producta. Lineage (NCBI taxonomy): Eukaryota > Metazoa > Arthropoda > Insecta > Diptera > Tephritidae > Campiglossa > Campiglossa producta. The sequence goes on along the minus strand of CAXKVI010000004.1, from coordinate 40,833,473 downwards.
ACAATATCAGTTTCGATGTAATAAGACTGTTGGTTGTTTTGCTAAAATCTTACCTTACAACAGTTATAGAAACCGTTATAAAAACGTGAAAGCTTGTTAAATTTCAATTTTAAGAGAAATGAAATAAGTCCCAACAAATATGAAATAACTCCCAATGCTGGAAAATGAAATAACTCCCAACGAAATCCCATTGGGAATTATTTTATTTCGGAGTTATTTCATTATGAAATAATTCCCAACAAAATTTTATGAAATAAGTCCCAACGCATTGGGAGTTATTTCTTTATGAAATAAGTCCCAATTTGTATGGAAAATATTTGGAACTTATTTCATTTTTTTTGGGGACTTATTTCATTTGGGATTTATTTCGTGGTACCCTTGGCAACTACCCTGCAAAAAGAGCACTCCAAATGTAATCCTTTTTCATATAAAAATTGTGCTCCAATTAACATTGCGATGTCCTAGGACTGGACCACCTACTCCAGCATTCGCTTTGTTTCTGCTCCTCCATGGAGTACCTACCGTCAGAGTACTTTGCAATGTACTCCAATGTTGTTACTCCGTGGAGTAAAAACTGCCAGAGCGATAGTGTCGTAATTTTCGTCGTCCGATGAGGTATACAAAGGATTTCTATTGGAGTACTCCAATATCAAAAAAATGGAACACAATTCAACTATTTTTGCAGGGGCATTCCAATGCCGAAATATCCAATAGTAGTCCAACAAAATACAAGTAGTCATACAAAAAATGTGCTCCAATTAACATGGCGATGTCCTAGGATTGGACCACCTGTATACAATTAGTCATCTATAGAGTATTCCAATGTAAAGCGAGAGTTGGAGTAGGTGTTCCTCTCCCGCTACGCTTTCTACTCCAACTGGAGTAGTCTAGTTGGACCTTTTCTGGAAAATACTCTTGTGTGGGTGTTCTATGGAGTACGGGATGGATTACCCCTAGTTGGATTGGGTGGTCCAATCCTAGGACATCGCCATGTTAATTGGAGCTCCTTTTTATATGGAATTGGATTTTCTTGGAGTAATATGGGTACTCCAACGTTTTTACAGGGTATTCGAATACTTGGCAACTACCTATTCGAATACATCTAATCTAATCTTGGCTTGCGTCATAATGACGCTTAACCGCCTAGGCGATTTTGGCCGTTTCGAATCAAAGCACGCCAGTCATTCCTTTTTAGCGATAACTGACGCCAATTGGAAACCCCAAGGGAGTACAAGTCATCCTCCACCTGTTGTTTCCATCTCAGTCGCGGCCTCCCCCATCCTCTGCTGCCGAATTCGGGTGTCGATAGTAAAACTTTCTGTGCTGGAGCTTCTTTTTCCATTCGCATAACATGACCCAGCCAGCGGAGCCTTTGGGCTTTAATCCGCTGAACTATGGTCAGGTCTGCGTAAAGCTCGTACAGCTCATCGTTGAATTTCCTTCGATACTCGCCGTTGGCATCACGGGAAGGACCATAAATCTTCCGGAGAACTTTTCTCTCAAATACTCCAAGGGCCATCTCATCTTCTCTGGATACTGTCCATGATTCCGAGCCGTACATCAGGACTGGTATGATGAGAGACTTATAGAGCGTGATCTTTGTTCTTCGAGAAAGGACTTTACTTCTCAATTGCCTACTCAGTCCAAAGTAGCACTTGTTGGCAAGAGTGATTCTCCGTTGGATTTCTAGACTGATATTATTTTCGGTGTTAATGCTGGTTCCCAAATAGACGAAATCTCTCACCGTTTCAAACTTGTAGCCATCAACGGTGACTTGGCTGCCAAGGCGCAGGTGCGCCGATTCTTTCTTTGATGACAGCAAATACTTTGTCTTGTCCTCGTTCACCGCAAGACCCACTTTTTTTCGCTTCTTTATCCAGCCCAGAGAAGGCAGCACTTACGGCGCGGTTGTTAAGGCCAATAATATCAATATCATCGGCATACGCCAGCAATTGTACGCTCTTGTAGAAGATTGTGCCATTGCGGTTTAGCTCTGCTGCTCGAATTATCTTCTCCAGCATCAGGTTGAAGAAATCGCACGAAAGGGAGTCGCCCTGTCTGAAGCCTCGTTTGGTTTCAAATGGCTCAGAGAGGTCCTTCCCGATTCTGACGAAGCTGTTGGTATTGCTCAGCGTCATTTGGCAAAGCCGTATAAGCTTTGCAGGGAAGTCAAACTCAGACATGGCGGTATACAGGCAACTCCTTTTTGCGCTGTCAAAAGCGGCTTTAAAATCGACAAAGAGGTGGTGTGTATCGATCCTTTTATCATGGGTCTTCTCCAGGATTTGGCGTATCGTGAAAATCTGGTCGATGGTAGACTTACCAGGTCTAAAGCCACACTGATAAGATCCAATCAGTTTGTCTACGATGGGCTTCAGTCTTTCACACAATACGCTAGAAAGAACCTTATATGCGATATTAAGAAGACTGATTCCGCGGTAGTTGGTGGGGTTAGCGGGATCGCCTTTCTTGTGGATTGGGCAGAGCACACTTAAATTCCAATCTGGAGGCATGCACTCGTCTGACCATATTCTGCATAAGAGCTGATGCATGCTTTTTACCAGCTCTTCGAATACATAGTTGACAATTATTCGAATAGTTGTTTATTCGCTATTGTATTTTTTTTTGTATTCGAATAATATAATTTTATAATGTATAGGTTTTGGGGTCATTTTGTGACTGTTTGAATGGTCCCAAAGAGACCTCAAAATGGCCCCCAAAATGATCCCAAATTGGCCCAAAATGGTCTCAAAATGGCCCCAAAACAGTCTTAAAGTGATCCCATAGTGACGTAAAGCGACCAAAAGGGATCCCAAAGTCACCTCAAAGTGGCGAAATCAAATGTTTTTAGAACTTTATTTCTATCGGTCCGTGTGTTTGTGCGCGCATAATTCAAGAACTGCGTAATGGAACTGAATGCCTTTTTTGCTATTGCATTACTAGACATCTAACTTAAGATTTAAGGTATCCCATAGTCCCAAAATGACCCCAAAACCTATACATTATAAAATTATATTATTCGAATATAAAAAAAAAAAACAATAGCGAATACTTGACAACTATTCGAATACTTGGCAACTATTCGAATAGTTGAACAATACTTCTGCATATGCACACATTTGTACATGCACAGGCTGTACTCATATCAAGCAGGAAGAAGGTAGAGCAAGTCACGATACGAATCGGCAGCCATGACGTCGACACTCTACCAGCAGTTAAGTACCTGGGGATTATGATAGACAGGAGGCTGTCCTTCAAAACATATTTAGAGTATGCTAATGAGAAGGCATCTAAAACAGTATCATCATTATCGAGGATAATGCTTAATGCGCGAGGACCAAAGCGAGGGCGCCGCCAGCTACTTGCAGGAGTCGAATAGTCCCACCCCTACTACCTGACCATTGCAGCGTCTTCCAGACCGAAGTCTCAGCAATCTTGGATGCCGCGGCCTGGATAAGTAAACGCACTATCGGCGAGAATATTGTGGCGAAAGTTCTCAAGAATCGCTCATCTTCCCACACTAGCGTATTTCCACCACTAGCGTCACTACGACAGCTATAGCTGTTTAGATACATGACGCGAGAGCGAAAGAGGGAGAAGCAGCTCGTATATTTGCGAATGTGGTACAAAGAGGAGATGACGATAGATAAACGTTTCGAGAACACTGTTGCACGAATAACCCAGAAATGTGTCGACATTTCTAGGTGATGAAGTCGCAGTCTGCTAGGGTATATAAACCGCGCAAAAACAACGCACATCAATCAGTTTATTTTCAAGTGTTCTACAGTGAAGTACTAAACAGTGAATTAACCCGCGATATTGTACTACGGTTTTTAGTAGTGAATAAAGCGTACTACTTATTAAGCAGAATATGAGTGTTTTATTTAACGTACAGTGATCGAACTCAGGGAAAATAATCGAGGAATCATCGAATTCGTCACAATTGGTGTCAGAAGTGGGATTGTTAAATAAAATAAGGACATTGCAAGGATAATAAGGACGTTGCAAGGACAAGGCAAAGTTGATAGAATTGAAGATCCAGCAACTCCAAAACGAGTTGAAACGGCGTGGACTGACAACAACAGCAATAAGTTAGAGCTACAATCACGTTTACGAGAGGTTTTCGAAGCGGAAGGAATTAACCTTGAGGATTATGAGTTCCATATTTCGGAAGAGGTAACGTCTAGAATCGAAGAGAAGAAGGATGCCCCAAATCCAGTAACAATCGTGGACACAAACATGATATTGGTGGTATTGAATCAGATCTGCACCCAAATGGATGAATACAATGCTTATATGTCATCTCAGCTGGAAGAACAAGATGCAAAAATTGGACAGCTGCAGGATAAAATAGACGCTGAAGTAAATGCGTTGAGAAGTCGTATCCAGGAGTTGCAGCTAAGTCGTCCAACTGCTTCAAAGGGTATTCCGAAGGTAAAAGCCCCCTCCTTTGACGGTTCCGTTCCTTTTCAGGTGTTCAAGCTACAATTTGAGAAGACTGCACCGATGAATAGCTGGGGCGCTGAGGGTAAAGGAGCTACAGAATCGCTTCCAGAAGGCTAATGAGACATTGCAGGAATTTGCATGGGACATTGAGAGGTTAGCTCATTTGGCGTAGCTCTTGGCTCTTAAGCGGTAAACAGATACAGCGTTATTGCTCTGCGTGACATTTTTAACTTTGGCAAAACCGCGCAAGCCCGAAAAAGTATCCCACAATGAACGCGAAAATATACAAGGAAAAATCCGCTGATTATGTCATCGCACGTAAAAAGATAAAACTTGGTCAAGTCTCTGCGCTAACGCGCGTTATGAGACAGGTTGCATTGAACTATGTAATTTTACCTCAGCTGTCAAAAATTAAATGTCACGCAATGCGACGCTAAAGTCGTTTCAGTTTTCAGCTTTATTCGTTTAACTCTGAGCTGACGCTCAGCTGTCGCACTATGGCGGCTCTGCCGTCAAAGCATGGCAAACATCAAAAAAATTATGAAAGCGTTCGTTTAATCTAATAGGTGTATGTTTCTAATAGGGAGTTTTCCAGGGATCAAGAATATACAACTTTTTTCACAGAAAATTATACTTTACCGGGTAGAGCCGTTCAAAGTTGACCAATTTTAAACATTAGGAAAAATTTTAAATTTTTGTTCTTTTTCGTTGTATTTAAAATGGTTTCGTCAGTAAATTAGGCAGCGGATTATCGTTTTCTTGTAAAGATTAATTTAATTGAAGATTTGAACAAAAAACAAATGTTTTTTTTTTTGTTAAAAGATGGCGGATCTACCTGTCTTTCGAAATGCCTATTTTTGGGCCCTTTTTAAAACTTTGATGGAAAAAAAATCTCCAAATATGTCCTCCGTCAAATTAACAGTAGTTATTTGTGAAATATTCAGTTACCTAAATTCATAAGCCCGTAGTCATAGTCTATTTAAAATAGAGTTTAATTTAGTTGAACATGATTCTAACATAAATATCGTTCTATGTCTGTCATAGTCAACATAAAATACATTTTATGTCTAATATGGAGTTTTAAAATTAAAATGAAGAAAATTCCATTTTTTACATTTTAATAAAGCGGTGTGTGTCTATGGTTGTGAGTTTGCCCTCTGTCGGTTATTAGCACAAATGTGCAATGGTTTGTGACGAGTTTTAAAAGGCTCGTTGTAATACCACTAACACTAGAAAAGACAAATGTGGCACAAAGAGGACATGACGATAGATAAACGTTTCGAGAACACTGTTGCACGAATAACCCAGAAATGTGTAGACATTTCTAGGTGATGAAGTCGCAGTCTGCTAGGGTATATAAACCGCGCAAAGACAACGCATATCAATCAGTTTATTTTCAAGTGTTGTACAGTGAAGTACTAAACAGTGAATTAACCCGCGATATTGTACTACGGTTTTTAGTAGTGAATAAAGCGTACTACTTATTAAGCAGAATCTGAGTGTTTTATTTAACGTACAGTGATCGAACTCAGGGCAAATAATCGAGGAATCATCGAATTCGTCTTAAGCGGTAAACAGATACAGCGTTATTGCTCTGCGTGACATTTATAACTTTGGCAAAACCGCGCAAGCCCGAAAAAGTATCCCACAATGAACGCGAAAATATACAAGGAAAAATCAGCTGATTATGTCATCGCACGTAAAAAGATAAAACTTGGTCAAGTCTCTGCGCTAACGCGCGTTGAAAAAGCGTTATGAGACAGGTTGCATTGAACTATGTAATTTTATCTCAGCTGTCAAAAATGAAATAACACGCAATGCGACGCTAAAGTCGTTTCAGTTTTCAGCTTTATTCGTTTAACTCTGAACTGACGCTCAGCTGTCGCACTATGGCGCCTCTGCCGTCAAAGCAGGGCAAACATCAAAAAAATTGTGAAAGCGTTCGTTTAATCTAATAGGTGTATGTTTCTAATAGGGAATTTTCCAGGGATCAAGAATATACAACTCTTTTCACAGAAAATTATACTTTACCGGGTACAGCCGTTCAAAGTTGACCAATTTTAAACATTGGGAAAAATTTTAAATTTTTGTTCTTTTTCGTTGTATTTAAAATGGTTTTGTAAGTAAATTAGGCGGCGAATTATCGTTTTCTTGTAAAGATTAATTTAATTTAGGTTAGGTTAGGTTCAAGTGGCTGCCGCAGAGGCACACCTAGGCCAGTATTAAAAGGCCCGTTGTGATACCACCAACACTAGGAAAGTCAGTTCCGGGACCCTGCCATATGGAAAATCCCGGTATTAACGGAATTCTCCACATAGCAGAATCCCGGGACTGACTTTCTTATACCGACACCGTTACTCCTCCTCGAACAATTTAGATGACTTGATGAACACCATCAGGTCCTTTATGTCCAGCTCCGTGACCTGGCGTAGGCTAACCAGGAAGGGAACTCCCAAAAACGCATTCTCGCGCCACTTAAAGCCGGGCAGTTGCAGATGAGGTGCTCTACCGTTTCCTCCTCCTCATCATACTTACAACCCCTACAGCATCGTCGGTAGGGCACACCAAGTGTTTCTGCGTGCCTACCAATGAGGCAGTGCCCAGTTAATACGCCTATTAATATGGAGATTTCTCTTCTCCTTAGGGCATAAATTTGTCTTGATCTTTTATGATCCCATTTCGGCCAGGTTTCTTTGGATATCCGGCATCCTGGAGATTGCAGCCATCTTTCGTTGGCTTGTCGGAGTGTGTACTCCTTCAGCATAAGCTTGCATGTGGCAAACGGCATACCTAAGCGCTCTTTATCCCGAAGAACCTGCTTGGTCGTGCCCTGCCTCGAAAGTTCGTCTGACCTACCATTGTCCCTATGCCCCGGGACCCATGTGAGGTTAACGCGATTCTGTTGGGCCATCTCTTGTAGAGATCGACGACAGCTGAGCGTCAGTTCAGAGTTGAACGAGTAAGAGCCAAGGGATTTGATGGCCGCCTGGATGTCGCTGAATATAAAAATGTCCTGTCTGATAGTGTGTTGGCCTATCCAAGCCGCGGCGTCCATGATTGCTGAAACTTCAGCCTGGAAGACACTGTAGTGATCAGGTAGTCTGAAGGAGAACTCAAGGTTCAGATCCTTTGAATAAACCCCTCCTCCAACTCTGCCGTCTAACTTAGAGCCATCAATATAAATGGAAGTGCCGCCATGAGTGGCGGGACTCCGATCCGTGCTCTCCCATTCTTCCCTGCTGGGAATATTGATTTTAAAACCGCTATCTCCGGCTGTTGTGGTCGCACAGCGATCTGTGCTCAGCGGAAGAAAGCTATAGGATCCCAAAATACAGGCGTGTCCAGTAGTGCTCTTTTGCACGTGTAGAGTGCAATACACGCTTTCTTCTGGCGCTGAAGAACATTCTCTCAGTGCTACTTGCATCAAGTCGTACAGGGTTTGTGGGAATTTGCCCCTATATACTATAGCTAAGTCGTCTGCATATGCCACTAGCTTCCCGCCCCCCCAGCTTGTGTCTCGCGGCATCGAGTTGACAGTGAGGTTCCATAGAAGCGGGGAGAGAACACCACCCTGAGGCGTTCCCCTTGTGACATAGCGTGATAAGTCAACCGAGCCCAGTGATGAAACTATTCGTCTACCCCTTAGCAGTTGATCAATAAGTCCAATAAGAGACCAGCTTATGCCCAGACTTGTTAAAGCGGTGTTTATAGCATCAGGGCTTATGTTGTTGAAGGCTCCTTCAATATCTACAAAGGCCACAAGACAGTACTCCTTTTCATACATCGATTTTTCAATAACAGAAACTAGGCTGCGAAGCGCAGTTTCTGTAGATTTCCCTTTGGTGTATGCATGCTGATAGCTACAGATCAGGTTCTATCAATAGTAGAGGAGAGGTAGTCATTTATTATCCTCTCGAAGGTTTTGAGCACAAAGGATGAGAGACTGATCGGCCTATAGTCCTTGGGCTCGTAATGAGACGCCTTCCCCGCCTTAGGAATAAACACTACCGTGGCACTTCTCCAGGAGCACGGAATGTAGCTAAGAGCCAGGCAGGCTGTATAGAGAAATACCAGCCATTTGGCTGATGTCTCCACCGTGTTTATGAGTTGTGCAGGAATAATCACGTCTGGCCCGGCAGCCTTGAACGGTTCGAAGCTTTTAACCGCCCACCTAACCTTTTCCTCCGGGATGGGTATGTATACAGCCAGGTTTGTTGTAGGTGCTAGGGGTTCCTCATGCAAGTTCCCTGGGAAGTGCGTATTCAAGAGCAGCTCTAGGGTTTCCCTCTCCGTGCTTGTCAGAGATCCGTCAGGTTTGCGCAAATAGCTTGTGGCTGTTTGAGTCTCGCTGTATCGTCGACATTTTCGACCCCAGTGCAGAAATTTTTCCACGATACCCTCTTCGCCTGCCTCAGAGCTTTTTTGTAGGCCCTGAGTTTAACTTTATATTCGAGCCATTGAGTCGTAGGACCACCAATGCGGCCTATGTTTACCGCGTGGTTTTGGCACTGGGCAAGCCTGCTCTAGGGCATTCGAGAGCGCCGTTGTAAAGGTCTTTACCAGATCCTCCAACTCCCCTACTGATGAGGGGACTTGTGGGGGCAGTGCTGTTAAGTCCCTAGATAGTATTTCATTGTGTAGCTGCCAGTTAATGTTACGTGGGTTGCGTTTCATAACCGGCTGCTCAACAGAAAAGTCTAGAACTATTTCTACGTACCGGTGGTCGGAGAATGAGTGTTCATCGAGAACGCGCCATTTTCTGACCCACTCATAAGCGCCTTCGCTGCAGATAGTGAGATCTATGACCTCCCTACGGGTTTTAGTAATAAACGTAGGTTCGTTACCCACGTTGCAAACTACCAGGTTAGTTGTTAACAAATAATCAAAGAACGACTCTCCTCTAGCATTGATATCGGAGCTTCCCCACTGGACGTGATGAGCATTGGCGTCAGTTCCGATAATAAGATGACCCATGGAAAAATTTGCCACCAGGTCTTTTACCTCCCTCTGTGGCGGAGGTTCTTCGGCGTCGTAGGGCATATAGACCGACGCCATCGTCAGACTGGTACTGTCGACTGTTAAACTGGCAGCTGTAACGTCATCATTGGTATAGTTGTGCAAGAGAAAGGCATTCAGCTCAGACTTACCCAAAATACAGGCTCTAACCCTGCCCCCCTCGCTGGCTCGGATAAGCTTAAAACCCTTAGTCCCCAAACCGCAAATCCTTGAGCTGTTGACCCAGGGTTCTTGGATGAGGACCACATCTACGTCGCCTTTAGAGAGATGACTGATTAAAGCAGCCGAGGCTGCTTTAGATTTGTGCAGGTTTATCTGAATCACCACCAACATGAGGGCGCTCATACTTCCCTGCCACCGCCGTATCGTCGAGTTCCACCTCGTCTGGAGGCTCATCTTTCAACGACGATTTGTTCAGACCACGATTTGGCGTGGCAGAGATCCTACTAACTGTGGCAGTATCGACATTGGTGCGCTCAGGACTAGCTGCTATCACTGTGACGTTGAGGTCTTCCCCGTCCAGCAGGCTGTCTCCCATCTCCGAGCTGTTCACTGCCATTTGACGTGGCAGATACCATACTTGCCGAGTCGGACATCTGCGACTCCTCTACCGGCACTGCGATGTCCGAGTCCTCCGGTGCAGCCGAAATAGCAGCGCGCTGTGCATCGCCGCGGTATACGTGGATCACGATCTGACCCATGCCGTAGTGCACTCGTCCATTGCACCGTTTAAGGGGCTCGAGTGCTTCCTTATTCAAGGTGATGGCCACTTGCCTGCCAGATTGACACCCCAGTCCTGCGTCGAGAGAGACGGGTTCATGATCCTCAGCATCCTGAGAATTCGCTCAGGTTCAGCAGGGATAGCAGGAATCCACGCTCTTGCCCTTGGCCGAGCCGGGATGTCCTTCCAGTCGACAACCTCGATTCTTGCCCCTTGGTAGATCTCACCCAGTCTTGATCTCTGACGTTTGAAGGGATTTCCATTAACCTTCTTTGGCGCGTAATCGCTTTGGAAGTTCGGTAAGATAGCTTCAGCCATCTCCACCGTCTTTCTAGCATTCGGCGATAGCGTCTCTTGTGAAATACCCTCGTATTTCTTCAGGATCCTCGCCGCCGCTCTTTTGTCCAAGTACTCAGAGCGACTGGGAGATGTATTTTGGGGTAAATTTCGACCCGTATTTGCCATCGGGGTCGTTCCCTTATTTGGATCTCTGGGGCCAGGTCGTCAGACCACTGCCACAGACGTTAAAGACTTGATTTCGGTACCGGCACTTACTAGGGCTTTAGCATCAGCCGTTGTTGGCTTCACTGTGTTTGTACCGGTACTTACTTTGGGGATTGCCCCCTTGTTATCCAGAGCTAATCGACCCGTAGTTGCCATCGCTGTCGATCTCTCGGCTGATAAAGAAATGGAGTTTGTCCTCCGACGTTGCGTTCCCGCTTGCTCCAGCATTTTCCTCCTCTGCTGTGCAGTATACATTGTTGTATCTTTAGTTTTAGGGTTTTTGTTACTATTTATCATCTTGTTCGTACGACCCCTCGCCGGGCAAGGCCAGTTTAGGGTCAATAGAAGAGTAAGGGGAATGTGTCGTCCGCCGCGGCAGAGCCCCATACCGCGGTAAGGCCATAGTTACTCTCCGAGGCGGCCCGGTATCCGTTCCATTACAGCCACGATTTGCCTCCCGGCTGCAAACGTCCAATGGGCACGTGGTCGCATAACACCCTGGATTGGGAGGGGGAAGATCTTAGTCGTCACGCCAGAGAGGCTTGGCTTCTCTCGTGATGTAGTACCGGCGGCGCTATGATCACAAGGGCAGCGTAGCCCTGTGGCTATCGACTTAAGCCCTCGTACCGCGGCAAGGTGTCCACCCTTCACGAGGGAATTTAATTTAGGATTTAAACAAAAAAAAAATTATTTTTTTTTGTTAAAAGATGGCGGATCTACCTGTTTTTCGAAATGCCTATTTTTGGGCCCTTTTTAAAACTTTGATGGAAAAAAAATCTCCAAATATGTCCTCCGTCAAATTAACAGTAGTTATTTGTGAAATATTCAGTTACCTAAATTCATAAGCCCGTAGTCATAGTCTATTTAAAATAGAGTTTAATCTAGTTGAACATGATTCTAACATAAATATCGTTCTACGTCTGTCATAGTCAACATAAAATACATTTTATGTCTAATATGGAGTTTTAAAATTAAAATGAAGAAAATTCCTTTTTTACATTTTAATAAAGCGGTGTGTGTCTATGGTTGTGAGTTTGCCCTCTGTCGGTTATTAGCACCAATGTGCAATGGTTTGTGAGACAGATATGCTATGTTAGCTGTCACAGGGTGATCCTGCCTGTCATGCTAAACAAACATATTACCTGAAAAGAAATTAAACAGGGACCCCTCATAAAAAAATAAAATCAAACACGAACCCCTCATGAAAAGAAATTAAGTTGGTTGGTGGTATGAAGATTTTTTTTTAACTTTGGCAGGATCACCCTGTGCCAGCTAACATAACAATTCTGTGTCACAAACCATTGCACATTTGTGCTAATAACCGACAGAGGGCAAATTCATGTACTGTCACCCACACAACCATAGAAGCACACAGCTTTACGAATGGGTCTTACCGACCTAAATCATTCTACGGGTGGAAGAAGGTGCCCATTATTCTTAAAGGCCCTAGCGAGGATTAAAAGTCAATAATCTTGGTTCAGATTAATCTAAACCACTGTGAAGCAGCGTAAAACCTACTTCATCATCATCATCATCATGGACAGGCTGGTTAATAACGCTAGGGGAAGACAAAACCTAATCATAACCGGCGATTTCAACGCGTGGGCGCTGGAATGGGGATGTCGTAGCACAAATGCAAGAGGAAGGGCTCTTCTAGAAGCTTTCGCAGCTCTGGATCTAATACTGCTTAACGCCCCAATTACATAAAACTTTGCAGGTTCCACTTTCATACAAAGTTTGTGTAACGTAAAGCGAAGCGAGATTTTGGCAAATGCTCAAAGTCGAGGCGCGCATTTGTCAAAGTTTCATAAAGTTTTATGTAATTGGGGCTTAACTCCGGGAATGTTCCTACATTTAGCAGGTCTGGAGGAAGTTCTATCATTGATTTAACGTTTGTTCAAAGCAACCTCTTTAGAGGTTCACACTGGGAAGTGACCCAGCACTATACCTTCAGCGACCACTCATGTACATATTGTCTTCAATATAAATACAAACTCGCGACCGGCGAATAACACGAGGTTTATTTATAGAAGCTTAGCGAACACATACACAGTAATAATACATTTACACTGCACCAAATGCGTCGCTTTTGGCGAAGTTATTTCGAGAATGTTTGTCCGCAGAATGAATTTGTTTGCCAAATTAGACTAATTTAATTTAGTTTGACCTAATTTGGTGATCAAATTCAATCTGCGGATGAACGGTCTCGAAAAAACTTTGGCAAAAGTGACGCATTTGGTGCAGTGTAAATGTAGCTTAACACGTATAGTAAATTTTAAATGCTGTAATTATTTTAATAGTTAAGATAACCGCACATGACTTCGCATTTTGGAAGCTTCAACTTTAAGAGTATGTAAAAATATTTGGAAAAAATTTTCAAAAATTAAAAGAAAATTCACTTTAAAAAAAATGCCATTTTTTCCCTTACAAAATGTACGGGAAAGGGCGAAAAAAATAGCCACCCAAGGGTTAAGTGAGCGCTAATTTTTTGCAAGGCTTATTTTCTCATCAATACCTAAAGTTTCAGG